>CACKRE030000683.1:13919-27890 GCA_902602495.3 Ectocarpus sp. CCAP 1310/34 | reverse complement strand
AAGAACGCAACTTCTTGGCCTCCCAATCTGGCCAATCCTTGCTATCCCTCTCTGAGTTCACGTACTGCTGTTGTATAAATCTGCTATTCCACGCTGTCCAGCGAGCCTTCTCCTGCACGTGAACTCTCCGATAAAGTGACCATCCCAAAAGGACTCTTCTCAACCTGATACCCCGAAATACAGGAACAATAACGCCTCTGGCAAATTCGACCGTTTCAATAAACAGTAGTCTACATCGGCTATATCTGCCTCACCAAACTTGCTATTTATGCGGGTCGTTTGCAGTTCGCGAGGCTTCATGTCACCATGAGTGCAGTCCCCGGGGTGGAGCGTTAAGACATCAGGACCTGTCCTGTTGCAGCGCCTGGGCTATGAACGTCCTGACTACAACAGCCATGGTTTGTCTCGATGCCTTGTGAACATGATATTTTCTTGGTCACTTTTCGAGGCAGATTTCATAAAATGATTTTTTTCTCTGGTGCTTCACTTCCAGAGACAGTTAGGAGAGTGCGCGACCACGATCGACCATGTGCGCTGTTTCTATCCTCTTCACCAGTTCTCCGTCTCAATGTCTTTGCCGTGATCCTTCTAGAGCTTAGTTGTTTGATTTTCTGACGATACCACGGGGGTGATCCCGGTCGGTTGGACCAGTCAGTGTGGATGAACAGAGCGCTGAGTAGAGATCTGGATCGTTTTTTATTAACGCGAAGACACCAACAACGCGCCAACTTGTGGAAAAAACGTTAAATGATAAGCGTCTTCGAAGCACCCAGTACGGCCCACGCCGAAGACCGATGATGGGGAGAGGTCGCCGAGCTCATTGGTGCACTGATTGATACGACGAGGAAACTGCCTCCTCGTGTCTCGACCAAAAAGACCATATCGTGTCCAGGGTCACGCTTGTCTCGCTCCCGAAAACTCCAAAGCCACAGGCCTCGGTTGCACATACTTTTTGCTATGTGCTCCTTGAAACAAAGACTTTCTGGGCTATCAACTCGTTCCAAATAACACTGCAGCGCCCCCTCTCTTTGCGACGGTGGTGGCTATCTGGGCGACGGGGGGCGTTTCTAACCCCTGTCTGTTCAATTTCCAGCGAGCAAGGAAGGCAACTAAATTTCAGTCGAGCCAATCGGGACTACATTGTTGATCGCCGCCGAAACGAACGGTGGTGGTGCACTACGGGGTGGGTGGTCGCGGTTGGTTGGGGCGAGCGGTACAGGGATGCCGATGTTAAAAAATTCATGCTACTTTGCGTGTTTGGGTTGACCAAAAAAGTCAGTTAGTTGTCGGCTCGCATCAATCAATGCGCTTATCGAGGGCTTTCGTCTGGTGGTGAAACTCTTTGGTAGCTTTGTCTTGTAATTTTTGTAGGTGCTTCCGGCGCACCCATTTTTGGTACTGCCACGGAGAGGGCGATATTTATGTTCAAGTCTGTACTTGATAACCAGGCCTTCGGCCAACAGAGATTTTTCAAGTTGGCGTCGTAGCGTAGTGGCTTCGCTGAACCTCGCTTTCTTCGCTGTGCTGCCGTCAATAGCACTACTCCACCTCACTACTCCAACCCACCCACCCACACCACCATCCCACTCTCTCTCTCCTTTTCGCTCCCTTCAAACGTTCAGACTGCGCGCCCACGCTCATGCACACTCAGCAGAGAACCGGAACAGTACACCAAACCCTCTCCAGAACCCTGTAGATAAGTCTAAGCCAGCAAGGCTGCAACTTGCAAGTTTGCAAGACTGTTTCGGGTTCCGGACCATTCCGGAATAGCACTGGAAAAGGCTACAGGAATGTTGTGCCCCCTTGGGCGTGGCCAGGGCCTCAGGAGATAAACGGAGACTCTCTTCCGACAGAACGAAAAGGACGGAATGAGATTACCAGCAGTGCCAGGCCTCCTGGGATGCGTCCCAACGCCCGGCTTTGTTGTGCCTGCTGCGTCCATGCTCTCCGCTCGGTTCGTAGGCACTTGCACCACCACCGCTGGGCTCACCAGACCGCAGCAGCCGCGATCAGCGCCGACCGCAATGGCCCTCCTCGTGAGGCAACAGCCGGGGATGGCGACAAAAAGCGCCCATGGGAGTCTTTCGCGACAGACGTGGCGAAGAAGACCGCTGTCGCAGCCGCGGTTGCGGCGGCTGTCGCTCTCTCGGCTCCTGGACCAGGGGATGCTCTTGCCGGCGATTCCGGCGGCAGGATATCGGGAGGCTCGTTCTATGACTCCTCCAATGTATACGTCGGTGATGTAAGTTCATGCTTCCAACTGGTGTCCGTCGAGATGGGAATCGTCTGCTTCCAGAAGGAGATTGGCTGACAGGTGCGCTTGTCTGTGGGGCAGGTAGAACCGCACGTCTGTGTGGGCCGGGGAGGGCTCTCAAAGGAGAACAGAACTGGAAAATGGATCCAGCGTGTGTGTGCGTCCCACCCTCGTTGCGACCAATAACGGTCCAAAGCCCAACTAAGCCCAGATATCCAGCCGGTTTCTTCACTCACTGCTGTGAAGACCTCGATACATCCCCTTCGACTGTGGTATTATCTCGAACAGGTGGTCTTTCTGTGAGGTGATGTATACTTTCCAGAAAACGTACAGAAGTCCGTGCGCACCCGCCTACTACACGTCCACCCTCTAATCCTGCCCTTGGTTACCGCGCCTTTTCTCCCCCCCTGACTTGCAACAGTCTTACTCAACGTGGCCGTCTTCGCAGCAGTATCAACATTTTTAGGAAGGGGTAGGAATCACTGACGGCACCGATTTGGTCTTGTTTTGCGGCACAGTAGGCGAGGCGTTGACCGCGGCGTCGAAGAGCTCGAGAAGGTCTGACACCTCATTCTGAAACAATTCGGCAGAAAGACGAACGCAAGCAATATTTTGGATGTGGTATGCATCAGGGACAAACTACATGGGAGGACCACCTATGCAGGATTTCAGGAGTATCTAGAGAGCATAGGGAGGGGGCAGGCAGACCCTATCCCTAACCCTAGCCCTAACCCTAACCCCAGAGCACGGATTGAATACTTTTTCCCATGTGTTTGTTGAATCAATTTTGCTGCATAGACTACTGACATAGGATCGAGCTCGTGGCGAAGTAATCCAGAAAAATCAGTCAGGCCTAACCCCATGTAGTCTGTGTTGACCGAACAGTGGGAAACTCCGACGGAGGGACGAAGGCAGCCTACACAATACGCTGCTGTGACGCGAACAGTGGGCACGTGTTTGAGCCGCGGGGGGCTTGGCAGGTTTCCTCTTAAAAAATCCAGGAAACGCCTGCATATCTCAGTTTTCAAGGGTCTAACTCCAGTACGAAACTTTGATCGCAAATTAAGTCCGCTGACCCCCCTCGTAGACAATGTTAGTATCTGAGATTGTAGCCCTTGCGATACGCTACAGATGGTGTTCCGTGATTTTCCAAGCGATCCTTCTATCATCGAAATCGGTGAGCTACAAGCTGGATTGTTGAACCTGCTGTGCGGTCTGATTTTGAAACGAATCAAGCATACAGCAACGGCGAATCAGCGCTATATGAGCCTGGGGGCCGCGAACTTCAGCGCAGCTCTTCCCTCACGTGTTTTTCTCGTCGCCGCAGTCGATTTGAATGTCTGCGGTGATGTTTATGTAGGTCTAGCCAGAAGAAGCAAAGATGCTTGAAGCGTTTGAAAATCGGACCGCACAGCACGTTCAACAATGCAGCTTGAAGCTCACCGATCTCGATGATAGAAGGATCGCTTGGAAAATCACGGAACACCATCTGTAGCGTATCGCAAGGGCTACAATCTCAGATACTAACATTGTCTACGAGGGGGGTCAGCGGACTTAATTTGCGATCAAAGTTTCGTACTGGAGTTAGACCCTTGAAAACTGAGATATGCAGGCGTTTCCTGGATTTTTTAGAGGTAACCTGCCAAGCCCCCCGCGGCCTAGGACTTTATGGTGGAACGGCGATGTAATGCTTGATAGCCGTGTCGCTCCCTGCCCGTCGTTGCGACTATGGTCGATGTGACCGAAATAAGAGGGTAAGAACCCGATTTGAAAACGATTGTCCTCCGTCCAGCCGAGGGGAGGGTGTGGACGTGATGAAGCTGCAGTTTGCTATCAACTGCTGTGACAAGGGGTCCAACTCAATCCTTGGAGAGCATCCCGCCCTTGAACAATGGCTTTTTGTAGCTGCCAGATTCTTCGGCCTGGCGTTTTGTGCTGCTTTGATGTGGTGGTGGAGGTTGGCTTCAGTTTGGTGGCAGTCATTGGCATCAATGGCTTCTGTAGCAGAATGTCGACCGGAGGAATGGCGGCATGGCCACCGGAAAGGAGCCGGATCTTCGTCGCGGATCTTTTCGCTGCTACCCTCCTGGTAGTCTTTCATGGTGTTTGCCGCGCAAATTACGGCCTCTGAAGGGAGAGTGATACTTACACAATGGTCGCGGAAGCAGTCGGAGCTCAGAGTTTTGGAGTTGACATTCCGAGACGTCAAGAGCTGTATCGGCTCGGTTTCGTTGGCTGCCACGGCCCTCAGTCAAATTGAACTTTGCAACAACAGCCGTGTGCCGGATTGACGTTGCCGGCATTCTTCACGGCTGCCAAGTCATAATGATTGAGAAATGTAGAAGGGTAGCGATGGAACGGCGTGGTTCGAGAGTGTCATCCACAACGCTTTTGTTGCAAGCGTCAGCGACTGTGTGCATGAGGAGCGCTTACATAGCCGAAGAATGGGTGATGACTTCGCGTTTTTACTGTCACCACGCGAAGCCAGCCGACCACAGCATGCTTAAGTGTAGCTGGATAAGACCCATCCCGAACGAAAACAGCCGTGTCGATTAGGTCCTTTCCAGTTGAGTCAGCACTTTCCGGCGTTATGATACAACCAGGGTCTCCCCCGTTCCGTGAACGAGTAAATTAACCGCCACGGATTCCATTCAGTCAGGCGCCCTTGAGGACGTGTCAGCTCGAGGGGACACCGAATCTCGTTTGGGGCTCGCTGAGGTGGTGAGCGAAATCAGCTTTGTCCTGGGACGGAGGTAATCGGACTAGGTAGCCTCGGCGAGCGAGCTGGAGCACTTCGACAACCATTACACGGAGAGCGCGGAGGCCACCTTTAGCCAGCACAGCGTCCAGCTCATGGCCAAGGTGCGGTGCATTGAGAATATCGTGTGTTTCGAGGCATGGGTTGGGCATGAGCTTGGGCTCGGTGGAACTCTTTGGAAGGAAGAAGAAACGTCAACACTTGGACTCTCTCTATTAATCGATTCCGGTGGTCATTCTTGAGCTAAGGTTTCAGGTGGGCTGACTGCAACGTGTGCGGTTTGCCTCGTTCGTCCACGCTGCTAAATTATCATCGTGATGATGAGGAGCGAGCGCACACGACAAAAGTATCCATTATAGATGTTTCCTTACCCTCCACCACCTTGTCCGAGCATCAAGTCGACATCAAATACTCACACCTAACCTACCTCACCTAACCCGCCTCGGAACTGCCCCGGCGGGTGTCTCAAAGCCTTGTTGACAACAAAACGATGCAAACCTTACTCTTCGTATGTATGTCGTGCCATTATGTTTGTCAAAATTTCCGTACATCAAGCGCGAGACCATGCGCTTGTAGGGGGCACGAACGTTTCTGTGCAACGATTCAGGGACGAAGGAAGTTCGGCATCGCCAGGCAGACCCACGGTGGCGGTTGTTTGCCTGGTGATGGCTCTTCGAGGAGACGCGCTGCAGAGGCTGGGGCTCGAACCAAACGTCAACAGCAGCGTGTCCGGTGATAACCGTGTTTCGCACGATACCAGCCTATTTTTTTTGCTTCTCCTTGGTTTGTTGCTGCTGGTGGCTCTGTTCTGATCGTAGTGCGTCCCCCCCATACAAATATATGCATTTTTTGCACCTCGCCCTCTCAACCACCGCAAACTCGCTCCACTTTCAAGACATGTCACCTGCTCACCTCCCACTAAAGTTCAACGCCCGTCGTCGTTGTTGGGCCTCAAGTCAGCGCTGTAAGCCATCTCCAGCGGGTTCCTGTCCGACGTTAGGCACAAGTTGCTGGCCGCGGAGGTGCTCTGGACACCGGAGGAGCCGTGGGAGGCACTTTCGAAAGAAGACGCCATGGCAGACTTCCTGGATCTCTTGGATCTTGCTTCAACGTGTTAAGTGTTTGAGGGTAAGTTTTGGGGGTAGAACATGAGCATCTTGATGCGGAAACTCCTGTATTTGGCACGCAACATGCGTTCCGCTCTGTCAGGTTGCCACATTAGTCCAAAAGGGCCGCATTCCTTTGCTCTTAGTTTAATACGGACAGCGTGGCAACAAATCCCTGGCACCAACTAGGTATCCTGGCTTCTTTCGAGCCATGCACTTTTTCGTGGTGTGTGTGGATGTTAAGTAGTACGTGGGACGAACCCGGGGCTTGAAGTCTCTTGCCGAACTTGTCTCGGGTGCCGGCGGTGTGTTTTTCATGCGGGCAACGCGACACTCCAGCGTGAGTTGGTCGGTGTTTCTCCGTCGTTGAGACGGGGTGGGTTCGGCTGTGAAGACCGAGAGCGCAAGCGGCTCTCCTGGCTTGGATTGCCGTGCACAGCGACAAACAATCATCACTCGTCGGTGTATTTTTTTTTTCTTGCACGCGCGTTTCTCCCGATATTAAGTTGTTGTGCGGAACCCCTTTGGAAACCCTTTCACTTTTGTGGGCGGGCGGCTCTATCGTAAACCAGCTTTCTGTGGCCGCTCTGTTTTCTCATTCCCAACTATTAATAATAGCTTTGCGGAAATTCACAGGTCTCCTTTGACGGTTCGTTCTTCTTCTCCAAGTGTGTGTGCTTCTGACGCTCTTCCGATGAGGGTTATTGGGGACGCTTGGTTGGTTGCGGGGAAAGTTGGACGCGAGTGGGGGCGGGCCACTGGCAAGATTTGAAAAAGTCAAGATTGATTGTTGTCATTATCATTGCTCTTAAAACTATATAACCAAGAACTTGGAAAATCGTATGCTAGGTGAACTTGAGTCTATGCTGGGGCACATGTGTTCACGCAGAGTGAAAGTACACAGGAATACTGAAAACTAAGAAAAGACTTGGGAAAACTTAGCCTCACTTGATTGCCGAGCACCATCCCACAGACCACCCCACGCTCCCTCCATGACTCCATACGTCGCGACAGGAAGGGAAGGTGGACGAATGGCCAAAGAAGGCGTCTGACAACAGCGACCTGAAAGCGACTTCTTGAGGTCGTATCGCTGCGCAGGTGGCCATATCGAGGAGAGTTCAACGCTATAAGTTACCTCCGAGAAGACAGGCGATTGAAGGAAGAGCAAAGCCAACGGAATACTCTACACCTATAATTTGTGGGTGGATTTTGGATGCATGCACAGTATGGCATCCACATCCATCCGTTATACTCCGTGTTGTTTGATGTCATGTGGTGTATTCGTTTGTTTGCATTTTTCTGCTTGTTGGCATGCATGTCGTGTGTAGCGTTGTGTTGATGTATGAAGTTGTCTTCGTCGGTGTTCACGACATCTGTGAATATCTGTTGTTTTTCACCGTGAGGTTACGAGTCGCCGCAACCCCGTGCGTGCGTTTTAGACTAATTTTTTGTTGGCCATTTTATTTGCGTCGCATCCCTCGGGCCGTGCGGTGACTCCGGACCCTGTGCCGAAAATCGAATTGAATCATATTACGCATAGTCTACCCCTGTGCGATAACTGTGGTATGTGCGGTCCTGAGGAAACGTTGAAGGCGATATTGTCAGGAGATGCTGGTGGAAACAATGGAAACGCCATGTGTTTATGTTGACCGATTCAACGCAACAACAATCATGTGTTTCATTTCCTTCATACAGCACAGCTATTATTATGTAACATGCCAGCGCTGGTTGCAGGGAGGGTTGAAAGTTGCCCCGGAATCGCTGGCTCTCAACTACCCTAGGTTGCGAATCATGTCACCCCTGTGTGGTGACTCCGAACCCTGCGCGGAAATCGAATTAAAGTAGTTAGCCATTTTATTCGCACTGCACCCCTGTGCATGACTCCTGACCGTGCGTTGACTCGCAACCTTAACGGTATTCCGTGCCGGCCCGCTCGTAAGAATGCCATCTCCGTAAGAAATCCAGGCTCATAATTTCGGAATTAAGAAAAGCGCCCAAGAATTGAGCTCATCTGACGGAGAAAGCAATGTACTAGTCTACAGTAACTAGAAACACGATGTCGACACCCTGGACACAAGAACAAAGGATTCAAGCTTGGCCGCAGGAAATCCAACGGGCGTGCGGCCTACTATTATATATATAATATTTTCACCGAACGAAGTAGGTTACGACTACCGCGTGGTTTGAGCGTATGATATGATCAAGACATCCTCCATTGCGGGCAGAGCTCTCCTCGCTGACAATTACATCGCCTTGGTTACAGACTACGCCGTGGTGCATGTTTGCATGAAAATGGATAGTCTATGCTGGTATTCTTGAAGATTCCCCTCATCTATGGTTGGTTGGCGGCTGGCGGCAGGTAAATGTACCCGTGTGCATTGCACGGGGCCCCCTTCGTCTCTTCCGGCAATCTTCGGAGATCTGGTCTGTCCAGCACCAGAAGGCGAGCTGCACACAACACCACACGGCATTCGGTAGCATGAAGCGTCTTGTTGTTATCGCGTTGCTGATTGCCAGAACATCGGAAGCATGCTCCGGTGCATCCATTCCCGCCTCGAGCCAGCGGGTTCCCCCGCGTACGGGGGGCAGCCTATTGTACTGGAAGTCATCGACCATTGCGACTACTGCTGCTGCTGCACGAGCGACAATGCCTGCGACATATGCCGCAATGCCTGCAACAGATACCGTCGCTCTCTCCTCGTCACGCCGCATGGCTTTCTCAAGAGTACTGCGAGGCGGAGGTGGCAGTAACAGCGACGGTAGCGGCAGGGAAAAGGAAGAAAAAGCATCTCCTCCGCAGAAGCAGGATGTTGCTGTGGAGCCAGCGTCTGCCAGCCAGCCCGGTAGAGATCCAGCGAAGGGTGCAGTCGGAGAGGGTCCAGAAACAGACAGCGCGACTGTCGAGCCTGCTGCTGCTGCTGCGGCGGCGGCAGTCAAGCAGGAGCCCAAAGGTGATGCCAAGGAACAAGCTCTACGCGAGGCTCTGCTGTCGGCAGATGGGCCCGCCAAGTGAGTCGGTTGTTGCCGTTTCGTCTCTCAGGCTCTGTCAGTTACATGCGGCAAGTCGTTGTGTAGAGCATTAAAAAGCCCAGAACACGGTTTTCTTCCCTTCGCCGTGAAGGCTTCAACACATCCCCTCCGACTGCTTGTAGTTAAATCTCGAACGGAAGGCCGTTCTGTACTTGCAGATACATCTTCTAACACGGTAGACTGCTCGCAGAGCTTACTTCAGACTTCAGGATTTCGTTTGAAACAAGCTTCCTGAAGACCCTCTGTCTACTACACGTGCGACCACAGCGGGCATTTTTTACGTGTCGTACCAAGCTCTGCACATCTTGCACAACGCGCGAAGCAGCACACAATAGTAGACCGCAAATGGCAATTCGCCTCAGGAACATGTTCGCACACACACACACACACACACACACACTATGCGGGAACTTTCAACCCGTCTAGATCTACCCTCCTTACTGCTGCTTTTTCGACGTATGGTGGTCTTGGCAAAGGCACCAATCGACTTATCGTAGCTATCGCCAACCACTTGGCATACGAAGCCTTTTGCAAAGGGAATTTCGCCGACGAAACAGCCTTGATTCGCCTGAAGGCTTTTCATACGAATAGGATTCGGAGACGATTTACTTTCGAGCTGGCTCGTTTCCTGTCCGTACGAACTCGTGATGTTTTTAAACGTCATGGACTGCTCATGGATCAATTTCCACCCCGGCCAATAGGTTGGGATTTCGATAGTAGTACAAACGAAAACGATCATCATGATGGCGATGAGGGAAATTCGAGTGGCAACGATGAAGGAGGAGGAACAGAGGGAACAAGAGGAGGACAAGACAGAGACCAAGACAGCAGTCGAGAAGGGAATCATGGCGTGGAAGAGAGCAAGAGCTTCGAGCCAGAGGACCTCCCGCACAACAAAAGACGGAGAGACAGACAAGAAGAAGAGCTGCCAAAAAGTTGCTGCCAAAATGACGATGAGAATAGTGATGGTAGTAGTGGTGAAAGCAAGAAGAATGATAGAGAGAGCACTCCTAAACGAAGTCGAGTGCAGGGTGACAGTCTTAGTAGACACGTGCAGTTTTCTTCTGTTATTACTACGGTATCTGTCTTTAATCCTGAGAATAGCGTAGCTCCCCCTACGACGCTCGGTCCCGGGGTCCCAGATAGTGGACTATAGAAACATTTTGTGTTTCCCGCCGCACTGAGACTGACGTCTTTTCATTGGTCAGCCGGTTAGCGCGGTCGATGCTAATAATAAAAGCACACACACACACACACGTCCTTGACTCCCATGCCCCTCTCCTCCTCACCCTCACCCCTAACTTGATGACCGTACGCTGCCACCTCTTCAGGATCCTGCGGGAGGTGGAGCGCATTCCCGCTCTCCGCCGGCTGTCCGACAGCGCCCTCCGGGTGACCTCCGCCACGCCGTCCGACGGGAGGCTGGCCGCGCTCGCGCTCTACCGCCTGGGCGCCGCGGCGCGCGCGGCGGAGTCCGCGCCTTCCTCCGGGCTCGCGTCTACGGCAGCTTCGGCCGTGGAAGGCAGCGTCGCGGCCGATGGAGAGAGAGCTGCGGTGGGACCGTCGAAGGCGGGAGGGAGAGGGAAACGAGGAGCAGTAGAGCGACCTGAGAGTGGTGGTGCTGAGGCCGAAAAACCTGCCGCGGCGACGGAATCGCGCGACCAGTCATCGACGGCGCCTACCGCCACTTTGTCTGCGGCTACGGTGCGGCAGGGCGGTGATCCGTTCAACAACGAACAAGGCCAGGCAGACACTGGAGCTACTACGGGCACAGGGATCGAAGTACCGGGGGTTATGGGCGATGATCCTCAAGAGCCGGGAGCTGCGGGTGAAAGTGTAAAGACGAAAGACGCTGCCCTCGCGGGGGGTGTTCCACGTTCTCCTGAGGGTGCGGGGGGGGTGGAGGAATTCGGCGCCCCGGCGGCGGCGGTTGGCAGCTCTCCACACAAGGGGACGACGACGGCAGCGTTCGACATGGAGGAAGTGAGGTCCGACCAGCGGTTTGAGCAGCTCGTGGAGATCATCGAGTGCGTGGCGAAGGATCTCTCGGTTTCAGACACTAGCAAGGCAAGGAACGACGCCGAAAGGAGGCCATACATCATTTTCGTCTTTTGAGTGTGCCGTGTCGTTAGCGTACTATTCCTTGGAGTTATTTGATGTGGATGTATCGGCGTTCACCAAACGGCCACGTTTCTTTTTCTTGTCAGCTTACAATTCCTTTGAGTCTTACTTGTGCGTATATCAGCGTTGTTCCAAGCGGCTACGTTTGCTCTCTCTCTCGCTCCCTCGCCTAGATTTGTTGCACACACCCATACTTTCGGCGAGCCGCCCTTCTGGGAAAGACAGCGAGGGAGAAAAATCGATGCACGCATTGTACCACGCTGTCACCGCGGTGCTGCGGCAGCACGATGATGACCCTACCGCCCACTGTTGTCATTCCTTCGGACAACACCGAGACGAAGCAGGCACGCACTCAGAAAGCACCGGACAAATCTTATTTTATTGAGCTCAGTATTGCACCCTCCCCCAGCCCCCAAGCTTCCGCTCCCTTTCGCGTTCACCTGTCGCTGCCGTTCCATCTGTCACCCTTTTCTGTTGGCCCGCTTCCGAACGTCGTCTTTGGTTTTGTACCCACGCTTTCCCTCTGCTTCTCTTTTTCCTCACCACGCCCACCCCCTTTCCGCGCGCGCCTCGCTTTCCTTTCTCCGTCGGTGCGCGTGTGTGCGTGTGTGTCCATGTCTAAACATTTTTGAAACGAATACACATGCACCAGGTTGTGTGGGGCCTTTCCATCCTCGGACACGTGCCGCGCAACAGCCTCCTCGAGTCGCTGGCCACGTTCCTTACGGACCGCCTTCGGCAAGAGGCCGCCGCCGCCGCCGCCGCCGCCGCCGCCGCCGCTTCCAGTGCCACCGGCGGTAACGGCGGGGATGCTCGCGATGATGAACATGGTGCCGACGGCGGAAAGGCGGCGGTTGGTGGGAGCACCGAAGACGGGATTTCAAGCCCCTCCACTGGCGATTCGCTGCAGGAAGGGGGCTTGGGGTCGGGGAGCGGGAAGCCTGCGGAGGGCCTTAACCGTGGTCAACTTTCCGGCATCGAGGGAGACAATGCCGGCGGCGGCGGCGGCGGCGGCGGCGGCGGCGGCGGCGGCGAGGGTGTTGACAAGGCGACGACGGGAGCTGCGAGCGCGAAGAAGCAGGACGCGGTGGCTTGCACGTCCGGGACGGATCTCGCGACTGCGGCGCTTTCCTTTGCGTACGCGCACGCCAGGTGAGGGATGACGGTGTTGGGCCTGCCGAGGGGGAGACGCGCCGGGAAAAAGGCAACGACAGCAGTGAGGGTAGGGACTGTGGGAGCGGTGGTTACCCCGTGGGATGATGCGAAAGTGGTGACCTATGTTGCAACGACAGGCGAGGTGGAGGGTGGGGTTGGGAGAACGCCACGCGGGGTGTGTGAGAAGAAGTAGAGGGCGATAGGTGGGCTGGAAGTTGAGCGTTTGAATAGCGCTCCAGTTTTTTCATGTTCCCCCCTTTGCCCTCGGCCTCTCGCTCGCGACGGGAGTTTTTTTCAAGGACGTGGGGCCTCTCGGCTTCTCGGCAAGAAAACACAAGTTTTTGTGGTGGGACCCCATGCCTTCATCGGAGACAAGCACCCCTCGCTTTGTCTCGCGTGCGGTTGTCGAAATTTCCAACAGGGGAGGCGTTTAGTCTCCGCCATTTCTGCTCGCGCACCGCATCATCTTCCACTCTGATGCTCAAGCTACTGCTGTCTTTTCCGTGTGCGCTTGTTTTGGGGGGGGGGTTCGTATCCTTGTTGTGGCTTTTTTTTTTCTCCCGCAGGCTGGACATCTCTACGGGGGAGCTGCTCGAGGTTATCGCCGCGTGCGCAACCCCTCAGCTGGCGGCGATGCCGCTGAGAGACCTCGCCAACCTGTCGTGGGCGTTCGCGGTGCAGCGTCGGCTTCACCCCGAGATGATGGCGGGCGTCGGTCGAGAGGTGAGCTCGCAGTGGTGGCTAGCTTTCTTCTCTAGGGAGGGGGTGGTGGTGATAGCAGCAGCAGTAGCGATGCCGGCGTCAAGCGTACCTCAGCAATGAATTAACTTTCATCAATGCGGGCAGTAGCGGTAGCTGTGCCGACATTTTCTTTCTCGTAAGAAAAACTTCCTTTTGTGCGGGCTTCGCGGAATATTGCTACGGTGAACTTGGGAATCAGTGTCAGGCTGAGTGACCGCGGAATATCAATCTGTGCGGCATTGGGTGAAGGTGGCTAGATAGACGACTTGGGGCTTCGCTACCGTCATGAAGAGAAATCACAACAGTGGCATCCATCACCGGCGCCCCCTGCAGTGCCTGTGATTCCATTTTATTTTTGGCTGTCGGTTGTATATTTCCACGTTTGGCCGATTTATCTTCTTTCTTTTTTTTTGCCTCCGGCCGGACATCCCCATCCACGCCGACGATCAACGCCGACAACACGAAAACATGTAGATTGTCTCCAGCCGGGCTTTCGGTCACATGGCGGCCAAGGACGCCTCCATACTGGCCTGGGCCTACGGGATGCTGGGCCTGCGGCCCTCCAGGGTGATCGAAGCCCTCACCCGCGAGGGCCTGGCGACGGTGCAGGAAGCCACACCGCACGACCTGTCGAACCTGGCGTGGGGGCTTGCGAAGGCGGGGGCGGGAGGCGGACGCAAGGAAGAAGAGGAGGTGGAAGGTGGGGGTTGAGATGATGCTGGTTTGCTCCATGAGCAAGAGGAATTAGTGCCGCCGAACGGCGCACGCTCTTGTTGTGCAAAACGGCTTTGGGGGGGGGGGGGGGG
>CACKRE030000683.1:381-13258 GCA_902602495.3 Ectocarpus sp. CCAP 1310/34 | reverse complement strand
GAAAACCCAACCCCGATGGCAAACACGGGGGGGGGGGGTGGGGGATTATTGGTTCTTTTCCAACAGCTCTTATTTTTTGTGGGTGCCTGAGTTTGCTTCCATGAGCAGCGATGCGATACTTCCATTCGTGCTTCAAAGGAAGTGGCAGACCGAGGGTATACAAAGTTTCAACGTTCGGTTAGGCTTTTCTGGGCCGGGAGCGTAGCATATATTTCATCAGACAACAGTGTCTTTCGACCCTCTCGTCAGCGAAGCAGAGGTCGTTGTTGCCGTTTTTCCCAGCGCTTTTTTAGTACCCCCTCTCTGTCCGAGTGCATTAATGGCCACCATGTGAATCTCCGCACACGCCTCTCCCAACTCCGGAGTGAAGACGTGATACGACCGGTGGGGTACAATCGGGATCCTTCTCCCCCGTCCTTACCCCCGCCTGTCCTCGCCGTTGTCTGAAAAGCGAAACAAATCACCCACACACCGCTACGTAGGGTTCTGAATTCTGAATCGTCCGCGTCAAACGTAGCCTGGGCCTTGCCGCGAAAATCCGGCATACGTATCGCTCCCCCGCCCCGGCATTGTAGAGGTCGATGGTCTACCGACTACGTCTGCATGAGTGCACGTCTCCCCGTAACCCTGCCCTGCCGGTAGATCCGGTGGCGTCGGCGGCATCCGAGGACTCTGGTAGCGGTGGAGGAGCGGGCAAGGAGGCCAAGGCCGGGGAGGAGGCCGAGGCCTCGGCGTGGGGCGAGAGCGGGGGAGCGAGCGGCGGCGGCGGAGACGCCGATGGCGGCGGCGGTGGCGCGTGGGGGCTGGGGTGGGTGAAGTCGAGGTGGGAGCGGGGTGGCGGCCCGGAGGGGGACGGGGAAGAGGTGGAGCAGGAGGACTGCGGCGAGGGATTATCAGAGGAAGGCTCGGATAGCGGGGAGGCGTCCAGTGATTCTGCTGACGATAACGCCACCTCGGTGGAAACCCTCGCGGACCTGGTTCCCGGAGGGAAGAAGGAAGAGGCTTCGATGGAGCAGAGGCTGGGGGAGGCGGTGTTGGCGCGGGCGACTGATAGGTATGGCGTGGAGGGGGGAGGGGGTGGCTCCGGTTGTTTTTTAGCTCGTCTCGCTCTGTTTTTTCGCGTGGCATTTGGAGGTGGTTTTTGACTCGTGTGTGTGGTCGGGGGATTGAGTATCCTGTGCTGTCTTTTGGAGCCTGCCCCGCGCAACTGATTCCTCGTTGCCCCGCTCTTTACGTCGGCGTCTGTCGTATCTTTTGTCCCGAATTGCTTTTCCCCTGGGTGTGTGACGCCGGAACCCACCAGCTTCCAGCACTTCCAGCCTAGGCAGCTGTCGAGGCTGTGCTGGGCGCTGGGGGCGTGGAACGGGCGTGGGTCGGTCAAGCTCCCGGGGTCCGATGTTTTCGTGGCGAGATCGTTGTCAGAGGCCGGGCAGCACCCCA
Source organism: Ectocarpus sp. CCAP 1310/34 (assembly GCA_902602495.3). Taxonomy (NCBI): domain Eukaryota; class Phaeophyceae; order Ectocarpales; family Ectocarpaceae; genus Ectocarpus; species Ectocarpus sp. CCAP 1310/34. The sequence continues at coordinate 11,818 of CACKRE030000683.1, read as the reverse complement.
AGGAGTACACAGCCGAAGAGCTAGCCCAGGCAAGGCGGCAGCGGAGGCGAGGAGGCGGGGTTGTTCGTGTATTTAACACCAGTTGTAAAGTTGTTATTGTTGTTGTTGCTGCCTTTCTCGCTTGTTGGTGTGACTTTTGTTTTGGTTTGTCCCCCTCCGGCTCTTTGACTATTTTTTCAACGCGTAGTCTGCATATCCCCGTTGAGCTAGGGAGCGCGCGCATGGTACGCTCCTCCACGCTCTCGGTTTGTACCGAACCGCGCCCCCACCGCTTTAGCGCCTCCTTCTTCACTTCACACAGCCAAAAAAACTGCCCCCCCATGACCGGCATCAGGTTCTCTGGGCGTTCGCCACTCTGGTGGGCAAGGCCGACTCTCCGGCTCAGGAGCTCGCCGGCCTCGTGGGTGCCCTGGCGGAGGGCTTCGAGACGGAGGGGGCTCGGGGGATGGGAGGAGGAGGGGGGGCAGGGGGGGTCTCCGCCGCCGGCAGGGAGGGGGGCCTGGACGCGGCGACGGCGTGCGACGTGCTCTGGTCGTTCGCGACGTTGGGCCACCCGGCGCACAGCTTGTGCGAGGCGATGGCCAGGGACCTCGTCAACAAGGCGAGGCAAAGAACAAAATGCTAGATGTACGCATTCTTGGTTTGTCCCGCAACTCGCCATCATTGCTTGGGAATCGTGGGTCGCTGCTGAGGTTGGAGGTTGGGTTGCTTGTTATAACGTCGAGGAGAAAGGGGGTAGGGTTGCCCGAGAGAGAAGGACCACAGGCTTTGGGTGAAGGAGGATATTGTTGATTCTCTGGGCTTTTGCCGGTGAATTTCGTTGGGGTGCGCGGGGTCTCATGCCTGTAGGTTTGGAGACAGCCGGAAGTTTATTGCCTGGTTGTGACGTACATCTGACCGAGAGGGAACGGGGCACGAACGGAAAAATATAGAAAACAATAACACAGAATCACCGAAGGGAGGTAACAAAAATAAAATCGTGTCTATTGCTGATGCGGCTGGCGTCTCGCTCTCAACGTTTGTTGTATGGCGCTGGCGGCCCCCTCCATTTTTTTTTCATGCTTCTGAGCACTGCTCGCATGGGGCTCGCTGCAGAGAGGAGCGGCGCGTTTTTTTTTTCTTCGCCCCTTGTTCATCGAGCTTTCAGTTATGCGGCGGCATGTACGCCCGCCCAAGTCGTCCCGCGCATGCATGCACACGCCAGGTGCCGGAGCTTCCGCCTTCGTCGGTATCGAAGCTGGTGTGGGCATACGCCAAGATGGGGCATCCTTCCGCGGAGCTCATGGAACGCGTGGTGGGTGGGTTGTGAAGGGCACGGGGGTTGGGGGACTGCATGAACGTATGCGTAATAGGCACATCTGTAGAGTATGAAAGACCGGGGGGCGGAGACGAACGTAATGCACAGGCACATCTGTAGAGATTGTTTTTTTTCTGGTGCTAAGCTGATGCGGATTTGTAGCTCTGCATGACGCGTCTTGCGTTGCGCTATGTATACACACGAGTCGGCCCGTTGCGTGGTACGTGAGTCGGTCCCCCACCCATTCTTGGCGTTCCCCCGGCTTTCACTTGCACTTCCCTCCAGTCGGCGCTTCGCCCAACCCGCTCTCTCACGCTACTCGCTTGCAATTCCGCCGCATGTATCGACGGACGACGGCCTTGGGTGGTTGGTTGCTTTGCTGCGTGACGCGGTGGGGTCTCAGCTGAGCGTGGTGGAGAGGAGGCTGGACGAGTTTACCGTGGAGGAAGCGGCGAGCGCGCTCTGGGCTCTTGGTGCCCTCGGGTACACGGTGTCACTCAAGGTATGAAAATACATAGCCCTGATGCGTTAGACTGCCGTCGGATAGGGGGGGGCTCTCTCTACACGCTCTCGCAGGCCTTCCTGCAGATGCTAGTTGGATGAAGCACGAAAGCGCTGCAAACAGCTACCACCCCGTTCACTAATATTCGAGCCATTCGGATGCATGCCCGAACACCACGTAAAGGTCTCTATCTACTTCCCCAAACAGAGTGAGTGGTATTTGCGATCACACGCCTATTCTCCCTACGAATTTTCGCATCGCAACAGCGCCAGTTCGACTTAACGAAGGACGACCTCACCTCGCTCAGCCCGTCCGCATCAGCGAACCTCTTGTGGGGTTTGGTCAAGACGGAGGCGGCGTTTGCCGACGGCTTCGACCGGGAGTGCCTCGAGGCTGTCGCGGCAGACATGGGACCCAAGCTGCTCAGCTTCTCGCCCAGGGTGAAGTAGAGTTCACCGACGAGGCTGTGTTGAGATTTCTCAGGGTGTGTAAGAAGTCGTCGAGAGAGTTTCGAAGGCACAAGAGAGCAGTCCGCGAGTCTGCGGTGATAAGTGTGTGCCACGACCCCCCCTTCTCCCAGCTGAGGAGCGACATGCCCCACCCCCCACGCGTTCCGTGTGGGACCCCATCAATTTGTTCAGCTGCGCGAACTCCGGTGCTCATTATTGATGCTGGCGCACCGCACCAAGCGTCCCCCTTATTCCGTTCTTATTCATCTTGTGTCGGCTTTGAGTCGATGACGATTCTATCCCGGTAGAGGAAAGGGGGCCTCTCCGGACATGTCTATCACGCCACCCTCCCAAGCCCATAACGCACTCACGCAGCCCAGCGCTGCCGTCCTCTCTCTTTATACTTCCATTCGGCTCCGCGCAGGAGCTTTGCCGCACTGCTTGGGCCTTGGGGCGGCTGGGTCTAGGAGGCGTGTTTTTCGGGGGCCCCGCGACGGACGGCGGGGGGGGAGATTCGGACGATGATGGCCCTGCGGTAGATGGGGGGTGCGAGTTGTCGGGACTGATGGACAAGCTCTTGGGGGAGTGCTCGAAATGGATAGAGATGTTCACGCCGCAGGTACCGCACTTTCCCCAGCAGTAACTTCATAGGCCTTGGGGTTAGCGCCTTTGTATGGGACGTGGCAACTGCAGCGGTGTTCTTTGTGACGGGGATAGGAAGAAGTTTTCTTTTTTTGTGTTTGTAGGCCGTCGAGGAGATGCTGGTGCAGATACACAAGCCTCGCGGAAGGATTGAAGTCTCTGCCAGGATGCATGTTGACGCGGAAGGAGCAAGCAGAGGCAGCGAACCTTGTTGGTACCATATGGACGTGTTGTTTCGTTGTGTAGACCTTTCTTACGTAGGTTGTCGTATGTCCTTCGACACTCCCCCCATGTCGCCGTGGATCGGTTACGAAGAGGAGTTTCACGCCCAACGCTTGCACCAACACCAACCTCGCCGCAGGGCAAGAATTCGACGTACCTGCCACAATCAAGCCCCGCCCGCGCGCTAGCTCGCCCGGTGCCGGCGCAGCATACAGCGTTGCCTGTTCAGGAGGGTACGCAAATGCGACGGCCCTCCGTCTCTGCAGTCCGCCATTCCCCGATGGTCAATTCTGTAAATGCATGTTGAACTAGTTTGAGTGCTCCTTGACCTCCCCCCACTCGCGCTTACGCCACCCCCGTGCACGCCCCCAAACGCCCGCGTAGGAATTGGAAACCTTGCTGTGGGCCGTCTGCCGTCTGGAGCACCGAGCGGACGACCTGGTGGCCGACATGGCGGCTGAGGTAAGCTCAACTAACCACTTGTTTTGTGTCCTGAAAAGTTTTCTCGCGGAACGATTGGTTGATCGGTGCAATCAAGAGGCATTTTTGAGATATCGGCTGTACCATTTCACTGGGCTTCTTGGTAGAAAGTGTTTCGTTGTTTGTTTCACCTTTCCTGCTGTTTTTGGGTCTGTCAGGCTACAAATGTTTTCCGCTGATCCGATGAGTTCTTGATGAACGTACCCAAAGGGCCTTTTCACTCCTGCTGCCTGTCCCAGAAAAGTGAACTCTCAAGCGTCCTTTGCGCGAGACTCTTCTGGTTTGACGCCGTTCGGGGTTTGTTTTTTTGTCGTATATTGTTGGAGTTGATGTCTTCCCGATCGGTGTCCGGAGACCAGTCTTGAAGGAAGTTTTCGTGAGAATGAGCGGCGCCTCTGTACCAGGATCAGTTGCTATCTCTCCCCTCCGGCGCCCGCACCTCTCTTCGTATCACCGCCCGCACGGATGTAGCAGTCAGGTGAATTTTGTCAGCATGGAAGGCGTTTTGGAATATCCATGGGTATGTAGCTCCTCCTTGACATCCCTTTTTCTGCCCAGATTATTTTTGCTCTCTTAGTTCACAAAGAAAGTTTTGTTATTTTGCGGCCCCAATACTGATAATTATGAAATACAAGTACCAGAAACAAAGCACACCCAATACACTGAAGTGTCAGTTCTACACGGCCCTAACCCTTATGAATGAACATGTACGTCCGGCAGGGAAAACGGCGCCAGGAGGAACTGCCGAGCCTGCTGAAGCAGTCGGGGCCCTCAGCAGCGCGCGACGCGGCCTTCCACCTAGGGGCATTTCGACACCTTCTCGCCAAGTACAGGGGGGTAGACTTCGACGGCCGGAGGGCCAGGGGGAGGTATCGCCGGGGCAAGAGCATGATTTCTCGCATGTTTCGAGAGAGATGAAGAATAGTTGCGCTTGGTGGACTGTGGATGCAGTGTGGTCGAGTGTTGGTCGTTGTGGTGGGCTGGTGACAAGAAGGCGTGTCGCGATACCTGCTTACTGTGACGTTTTGAAGTTGTGGGGGAAAACATACGCTGTTGGGGTGTTCAGGATTGATTGGTCGCCGACCGCATGTCGCGAACAAGACCGAAAAAGCTGTGGATGTTTACTTTCACTACTTACTTTATTCACTGTTTTATGTACTCCTTTGTTTGCCGTGTTTGTTCGGATATACCGGTAGCTCTCCCCGGGGGGGGCGTTGGTTATGCTCGTTCCCTGTTACTGTCAGCTCGCGCCTTCACATATTCGTGATGCAGGTCGGCCGCAGACCCCGTCTCCGGACGGAAACATGTCATCAACATCCGAATGTCTCGTGCTACTGCCAAGGCTGTCGTATTTCACTCTCTCATTGCTGGTATGGCGTTCTTCTACCGTTAAAGCCACGCCACAGAGTAGGCAGAATTCGTTCGGAACCTTGGGGGGTCGGCAAACACCCCCGACAGGGATATGGGCACGGTGAGGCCGTTGCGTTGTTGGCAGCCTCGTTGTTGGTCACTCACTTGCCCTCGCGCCAAGGGCAGAAGAACGTGACACCTTCGAGAGCGGCGCGGCGCGATGTGAATCGCCGTAGTGGTGCTAGTTATGGAGACAGCAGATACCGCAATGCAACCGCTCCCCGCGCGAATGTGTCTCGAAAACGCACAAGAGGGAATGAATGCAGCGTGTGCTCGGAACCGTCGACATCGAGCCCTTTTTCATCGTGGACGGCAATATGTCGCCTTGAGGACGTTGTCATGTACCAGCACGAGGGATACTGTTTACGCTCGTTTCGAAAGAGGCATTTTTTTTCAGGAACGTGACAAACGAACGGCTATGTTTGAGAAAGAGTGGCCAAAATCGGGTACACCCGGCCCCAATCCGGCCATTATCTGGTGCACTTGTTTTTCACAGTCGGCAGCGCCCTCCTGGCGCCATCTGATTGGCCGACGCCCGCCCCTACCCGGCCCTGACCCTATTCCCACCGGGTGCACCCGATCTTGGCTACTCACAGGCCGGAGGGGTACCCGATCTTACTCTCGCCTGCCCGAAAATGGCTGGGCTATTCGACCAACAGACCACTAGCAGACCACGCTCACGAACCCACGTCACGAACACCCCGCACTCGAGTTCCGACGCTTGCGACGGCGGGCGGAGGCGGACCTAACGCGGCTAACGCGGCGGAACTCTCGTTTGAAGTGGATCAGTGAATCTCTCTCCTGCAACGCGGCGGAACTCTCGTTTGAAGTAGATCTCGCTCCTGCAAGTAGATCTCGCTCCTGCAAGTAGATCTCGCTCCTCAACCCACCAAGTCTCTCGTGGTTAATCTCGGCACTCGTGCCTGAACGGTAGACTGGCATCGGAAGAATATGAGCGATGAAGTAGAGAACACCGCGGTCCTCGCGCAAGGCGCGTACTACTTCACCATTAGCCATCTTTGGACAGGTTCGTGCTGCGTGTACTATCACTCTCTCTATCTTTCCCCATCTCCTTTTGCAAGCCCGCCGTTCCTTGTCTCTCCCACGTACTCACGAGAGGTCAAAGTCAAGGAAGTATTATCGCTGTTTAATCTGAGGTCCCACGGCATCCACTGCTTGCTGCTGCTGCATTACTGTACGATCCTCTTCCTACACAACATGTGTCATATATCTTCGGTCTTGAACTAGACATAACCACGGCATCCACTGCTTGCAGCTGCTGCATTGCTGTTNTATATCTTCGGTCTTGAACTAGACATAACCACGGCATCCACTGCTTGCAGCTGCTGCATTGCTGTTTACGAACGACCCTCTGCGTACACAACAACGTGCCATACATCTCCGGTCTTGATGTGTCTATACATGTATTCCAGACGAAAGCGACACCCTGATGCTTCTGTGCCTGATGCTTCCGTGGACATATCTGAGCTGCGTCATGTGTTTGTGTGCAGCTCAAGTGATCACGTGAGGTATTGAGAGGTATTCATCCACCGCCGCCCGCCTGGCTCTCTCTCTCCTCCCTCTCCGACAAGAAACGAGAACCGAGAGAGTTCCGCCGTCGGCGGTGGGTTGCAGGAGGAGTCTTGCAGGAGAGAGATCCACTTCAAACGAGAGTTTCGCCGCGTTAGCCGTGTTAGGTCCGCCTCCGCCCGCCGTCGCAAGCGTCGGAACTCGAGTGCGGGGTGTTCGTGACGTGGGTTCGTGAGCGTGGTCTGCTAGTGGTCTGTTGGTCGAATAGCCCAGCCATTTTCGGGCAGGCGAGAGTAAGATCGGGTACCCCTCCGGCCTGTGAGTAGCCAAGATCGGGTGCACCCGGTGGGAATAGGGTCAGGGCCGGGTAGGGGCGGGCGTCGGCCAATCAGATGGCGCCAGGAGGGCGCTGCCGACTGTGAAAAACAAGGTGCCCGATAATGGCCGGATTGGGGCCGGGTGTACCCGATTTTGCACTCCTCATTGAAGAACAAACAAACGCGGACAACGACTACTTGTAGGGCCACCCTACTTTTCTGTGCCGGAAAGGATTGGCGTAGAACTGGTTTTCGGCCGCCGCCACCCAGCGCGGATGCCTGCATCTTTCGAGAATAAGCTACGGCGTTAGGTGGTTAGGGCATAAACCACGTGAAAGTCGCTAGCTATATGCGACCGCCCGGTGGAGTGTACTGACTGCTGTATCCCTGTCCACATCGCCGACACAAAACAGGCTTTTTTTCTTTTTCTCACGATGTGCACTGAAGGTGGTAGACAAGAGAGCAAAGCCAAGAGGTTGCTGGCATCACTGCTCTCTCCGTACGTAGCCAGACTCAAAGGAGTCCAATATCCAGCCGTCATCCCTCGACCCTCGCTGCCGAAGAGGCTTCAACCCATCCCTTGGTATTTGGCTGGGTAGAATCCAACAAATCATTGGGTGAGATGACGTCAACCAACGTCACCATCAAGAAGAACAGGGTTCTTCGCGGTCATACATTGCTCGTCGGGGACTACCATGCTGTACTTTTCCGCCGCGTCCAGGCGACGACAGCGCGGGTATCGCGCCCACATTGAGAGCTTATGATGACACACAAGATACACGCTTCGGGCGCCAACTTCCAGCGCTCATGTGCCTGCAGGGAAGGTGAGTAGATTCAAAGGAGATAAATCTCTATTCGTGTTGGCAAGTTACGCCTTCTGAGCACAGCGGAGGAGGATTGTGGTGACTTTCGTGAAAAACCTGCGTCCCATCGGCGGAGTCAACCACCCACTCGATAGCTCCACAGGCCTCATGTATAGACTAGGCTCCAAGGGCGTATTTCCCGATCTCGGCTGTAACGGATGCTTCTTATCCTGACACAAGCTCTAAAAACTGAATTGATGGGACGCGATGGACAACTAAACAACCGCACCTCCGATTTCGGAATGATGCACAGCAGCACCAAGAAGCAAGCGGTGTGTTTGTTCGTTGTTTCGTTGTTCCTTTTATGGTCTAATCCTAACGAGATGGCGGGGCGCTGTGCTACATATGAGCTGCTTTCTTGTGCTCGTCAAACGCGTGTTTCCTGTTGTATAAATCATCCAGGGATAGTACAATGCTCCAGCCACACAAACCTGTGTGGGTACTACAACTTCAAGCTCCCCCCTTGCAAGCTCGGTCACTAGACTAGAGCACAGCAGTTGTTTTGCAATCGAAGCAACAGGAGGACACGAAAATTGGGGTCGGTCTACCGTAGCTGCTGCACTGCTATTTCTGTTTCTGCGGTTGATCTTGATCTGCAGGACCAGGGTGTAGAACCGCCACACTAGCGACGTCGCAGAGAAGACTGCGACAAATTTCGAGTCTGACCTGCATCTGTGCACACACAAGAATCGGAACAATTACACGGGTCCCACGTGTGTCAGGAATTTTGACACGAGCACGAAATTTTGACACGAGACCAGAATTTTGACACGAGACGAGACGTCAGAATTGTGACACGAGAGGTTACGCCGCATTTTTTCATGTCAGAATCACAGGTCAGAATTTTTCAAAAACGTGGTCAAAATATTTTCACCTGAGGCAATTTGACACGAGAAAACGACAAATTGACACGAGCGCCATCGCACACACACGAAGGCATCAACTCAGTCGGCACGCACGCACGCAGCTGCCCGCACACCCACACACGTGAACACAACGCTCCCGGGAGTACATCGCGTTAGGGGAACGTCAAGCCGCGGTTAGGATCGTGTGCGTTCATCGCGGGATCGAGAACAAAACATGCCGAGGTTGGTCTGTCTGGACTCTGGACTCGAAGCACACGGGAGATAACCACAACAGCAGCTAGTCGGGTGCCCCGCCCGTGAAGGGAGAGGTTACAGCAGTTGTTGGTGGAAGAGACGGTAGCTCTGGGCGCACGTACGAGGGGCGCGAAGCCGCTGGCGGCGGTTGGGATTTGGGGAGTGTAGTTCGCGGAGTGTAGTTCTCGGGAGTCGAGAGGAAACATTTAACATGTCTCCAGCTTTGCTACGCCAAACGTGGCCATCACGAGGAACATGTCCTCCTCTTCAGCTAGCGCGCACAACACGGCAAGCAGTAGAACCTGCATGCACTCATCATACCACTCGTAGCGGATTCTACCTCGCGTAAGGCGCGCCATCCCCTCGCTCCGTGTCAGGTGCGGTGATGGGGGAGCCCGATCGTTGGGTTTCCCGTGACCTGCTGAGCAGCTAGTCGCAACAGCGTTATGTATCCATCATTAAACCCTCAACCAACGATATTTGCTGCCTTTTTGGAACTTGGAAGTGGGCTGTTACATGACATCGGCAGACTTGAAGAGAACGATGAACGCCCAACACACTCACCGCGCGTTATTCTCATAAACGGCTTGGCGCTGGCGCGCGACGTTCTCCTCTCTTCGGCTCCCGATCTGCTTTGCTCAAGCCACCCCACTAGCTGTGCGTATTCACTGGACGAGCTTCCCCCATCGCACCACCGATCAACAAGGACATTTCTTATTTCCTTCTCGCGTTCGTTCGAGAACACTATGTACATGATATACACGTGTACCAAACATCCAAATATTGCTGCATGTGCTGCAGACCGTCCCTTCCACTTTTTCCCAAGCAACTTGGGTGGCCGTATCCAGGGCCAGCAGCTTGACCACAGTCTGCCGTCACTGCTATCTCTCCAAGAATCGCGGCGATATGTTCGCACCCTACCTGGTCTGTTGCTGGTCGTTTCACGGCGGGTATGTTTGGCTTATCTAGTTAAGATGATTGATGTCTGCTCCTCTCTATTTGTACGGAGAGTTGATCGTTGCAGCAAGAGAAAAAAGTCAACTCTTCCCTGACGCCCCTCCTCCCCACTTGTTGTTCCCTTGCACGCACACGAAGCCCTCTCTTTACCCTCGCCCTCTATCACTGCTCACACACTGCCCTATCCCCGCTCGTGTGCCGTCGATCTGTCTGTCTATCGGTCTTCAAGCTACGCATCAACAGTGTTCATATACCCTGCTGATCTGCCAGCCAACGGTAGGTAAAGGGAACTGGACCCACTCCGTCTGGAGTAAGAGAGGGAGGGTACAAAGGTGAGGATAGACTACGACAGTTTTTACTGGAAGCATCGGGTACCGCACCATGTCAACTTTTACAAGTAGCGCTCACTATTGAGGAGGCAGGGCGGGGCAGTATCGTTCGCCGTAACTTACCTTGTTTGAAGAGGCTGGTCGCACCGTTTGCTCTAATTGATTGCTCCTCCCTCCTTTGTTTTCATGGGCTTCACCTACCTGGCTTCGGGCTATCTGGCTGGAGTCCCAGCAGTGTAGTAACCTTTCCAACGCGTTGCACAACATTCGATTTTTTTTTTGTACTTTGAACGGACAATGGCTTCCTTCACACAAAGTTGTCCCGGTTTTGTGATGCACTCGTCGTGGAGGAAACTTGTCTCCCGCGCACCATCGCCCGTGTAGTCTGGCATCGCTAAGTCTACCGCGGTGTGTCATCGCCTCGACCCAGACTTGCACCACCAAAGCAGAGCAGTTCAGCCTACATCGGGTATTGTCAAATAAGTAAATCCTACAGGATTTAAAATCTTGAACTCATTGAATAGTCTACAATATATATTTATAGGCGCGTACGAAAATCAAACACACTACATGTACGGCAACAAAAACTTGTCAACCTTACTTGGTTTGTCTAGAGTTAGTTCAAGCCAAACAGCAGCTTGTTAAGGAGTGTTGCTGTATGGCACAGATAGGGTACACAGTCGGTCTAGATTAAGATGGGGGACGTCAGGAGGTATACCCTCTTAGGACGTACCCCATCGGGACTTAGCTATCTGCGTGCCCCCAGGTTGAGGGCAATCCGCCTCACCTCAGACCTGTAGCAGACCCGCTTCTGCAATAACAAGCAACCTTCCCATCTCAACGTGCTCGTGGACAAGAGTGTCTACGGCAGAATCTACATCTACTACATCTAGGAGGCAAGCCACCGTCGGGCGGGCATTCCTTTAAACTTGGCGTCAATCTGGCAGGCACGGTAAGAGAGAATTGGACGCGATTCTTCCCTTTTCGTGCGCCGAGGCACGCTTTGCTCACGACCACCACGTTGCTCGTTGTTAGGTCTCACCACCCACGAGAATTTAGACTTCGCCCTTATTGGCGATTACCTGCGGGATGCCGGCTCATGATGCTTTCGCTCGTCGCTCACGAGACTGGGACCTTGCTAGTGATACGCGCATAGGAGGGCGCCGCGGTGATTCTCCCGATTTTTTTACATGAAATGCCCATCACGAGCCATTTTGTCTACTTCGGGAGTGCATGAGGTTCTTTCTGTGGCGGATACGTTGTGGCGGCAGCGGCCTGAGCTGCAACCCCTGTTTAGTGGGGCTCGAGATGACAGCATGCTCCCCGCTTCTACTACTGC
>CACKRE030000682.1:16240-27034 GCA_902602495.3 Ectocarpus sp. CCAP 1310/34 | reverse complement strand
GGGTGGAGAACCCTCACTCCGCGCAAGGGGAATGATCGCACCACGTCGTGCTAAAATGGTCAAGCACCTTCGAGGCAGCTACACAGTGCTTACAACTGTCGCTGGAAGTGAAAGCACCAGAAAGTAAATTAATTCATACGCAGCTGTCATCCGTACGCAAGGAAGTAAGCACAAGATGCCGAACACCCTTAGCAGGATGCAGCGCACCCTTCATGCGACTCGCCGAATATCTCACGGCGCTTCGCGCTTGGTGATGTTATAGCCTGGTCCGGTGAGAACCCGGCGTGCTCCGTCCCGGCTTTGCAGGGATGCGAGGTCAATGGTCTAACGACACGGCATGCACGACTATGAGTACACCCCCCGCCCCCACCCACCCCTACTTGTCGCTCGTTCTTCCTTGTTGTTGTTGCTGCTGTTTTTTCTGTTCTTTGAATACCGTTCTTTTGCTTCTTTCCCGGACGGCGCGACAGACGGTTTCGTCAGAGGCAACGATGACATCGTCAAGTTCATGCTTTCGCACGGTGAGCTTCTTTTGTTCTCTTCGATAGATTTTCCATGCACCTTTGGTTGATCGGGGAGGGGGGGGGGTAGAACCTTGGATGACACACATGCGGGGAGGGGGGGGCGGAGTGGCGCATCGTAATTTATCTCCCGGAACTCCTCCGAGCGAAGCATGGTTCAATTCACAGTTGGGGTCTTTTTTACCCGATGATACATGCCCCACGTGCCGCCCCCGTGCCCATCGCCCCTAGACACGTCCTTCTTTCTACTCAAAGAGCGCATTTTTCTCACCCACTATCCCCTCCCCTATACCGCACGGCTCCTCCCTTCCCTTCGTTTCTTGGCAACCAATGCCACCAGGCGCTAGCCTGTTCCGCATGGACTTCGACCAGGCCCTCCGCATCGCGTGCTTTTACGGGATGATCTTGGAGGTCGAGTCACTCCTTTGGATGGAGGCCGATGCCTCCGCCGTGCTCTTCAACCACCGGGACCGCGGAACCGCCTTCCACCCCACGGTAAACCCGGCCGTTCGCGACGGAATCAACGAGCTCCTGTCGGACAGCAACAGCGGGGCCGACGACAACGACAACGCCGACGGCGGGAGCAACCGGCGAAGCACCGGGGGCGGAGGAGGAGGAGCCGCGGCGGCGGCGGCGCTGAGGGCCGCGAGAGAGGCGGCGGCGGCCTGGGGGGCAGGGGACGGCGGGTGCGCGTCCCCGTCGAAGACTATGGCCTCCTCGGCGTCCACGAGCACCGGGTGGACGAGCGGGGCGGAGTCTTCCTCGTGCAGAGATGGCGGCGGCGGGTACGGCGGGGGTTACCAGAGCAGCAGCGCGGCGAGCGACATCGACAGCGGCGTTGGCGGGGGGGGGAGCGTGCGCCCGAGTTTCGGGCTCGGGCGAGAGGACCTCCCGGGCGAGAGCAGCGAGGAAGAGGACAACATCGGCGCCGATGAGGACGATGCCTTCGTGCTGCCGTCAATGCTCACCCTCGAGAACGACCTCATTCGGGAAGGGTCTTTCTTCGCGAGCGCTGGAGGGAAGGGGGGGGGGGGGGGCGCCGGCGGCAGGAACAGCAGCGGCGGCAGCGCCGCCGACGCGTCGCTGGCGTCGACAGGAGCAGTGGCCGCGATGAGGAGGTTTGGACAGAGGGTCAAGGAAGGCGTCGTCGGGCCGGCGGTGGCGGCGCCAGCGGCCCCGGCCGGAACCGGAGTCTTGGACGGCGACGGTAGGAACGGCGGTAGCGGCAGCGATGGCGGGTCATCTTCGGGGTCTCCCAGCCACGGGGGAGGCGGCAGCCTCAAGGACAAGGCGAGAGCGAAGCTTGCCGGCGTGGTAAAGTGGGCGCAGAGCCCGCGCAAGGCGCTCAGCCCGCGGGGTCGTGCTGGTGTACGGGCGTTCGCCGGTTAGACTGAGCGGACAGGGAGACGAAACAGGGGGGAACGGGAGATGGGCTAGCCGGCTGTCTATGCAAGGGTTGATCTCTCGCTCACGTGGATCGTGTCGTGGTACGGCAGTAAGTAGTACCGCCATTTTTCGGTCTTTGTGTTCTCGGAGGAGAGTTTGTGTTTTTCCTGCTTGGTTTTGTTTGCCTCTGCTGTTTAGTTTGGAACCTTCAGGCGTGCGCATATGAAGGGTTTGGTCTCGCGTGTATGTGTTGTGCGCGTATGAAGGGTTTGGTCCCGCGTGTGTGTGTTGGTTTGTTGGAGGTGAAACGGGTTTCATATGTTGATGGTGGTATCTCTTTCTTCATTGTTGGCTTGAAATTACTGGACAAGGCACAAGTAAGACGTACGTATAAGATAGATAGCCTTCGGTGACTCTGTTGAACCGAATCAATCGTGTTGTGCGTTTATCCCGGCGCAGCAGTGCACGCTGAATAAATAAAAGAATTCCGCGGTGCACGCAAGTGGGTGCAAACAGTGCCAGAAGTTGCCTATTGAGCTGTCTTTCCGTTTGGCCGAAGCGTCACCGCAAGTGGGGGGGTGCAAACAGCGCCAGAAGTTGCCCAGTGTGCGCGTTTTGCCCAAATACCATCGCCTGAATGAAATAGAACGGGAGAGAGAGGCCGCCAAAATGATATATTTATTGCCCGTGGAGGAGCATCTATCACTCCGTTATTTCGATACCAAGTTCCTCCTAGCCTAATGATAAATAGATAAAAAATTTCCACGCCTGGCTCTTGAGTCAGTCGAACAGCAGCAAAAAGGCTCGAATTATGTACTTGTATTATTTTTTTTCATTTTTTCCTCTCAGGGAAACGCGAACGGGCACGCATGCACGTATAGACTATATGTCCGTCCTCTGTCGAATTTCGAAAACGATTTTTTATGTTAACGGGTTGGTTGTTCTGTTTGTTTGGCGGCGTGCTGTGTGACCAACTTGTTATGTTGGCCGATAATCGTTATTGTAGACTATGGACACAGAAACGGTGATACACGGCTAGGGGTGTACTGTAAGTGGGTTGTGAACGAGCGTTGTTTGAGGCTTGGGGGGAGGAGACATATCTAGACTATATATCGTCATGACGTAGCTTGCTTTGCCTATACTATGGGCTCGACGAACAGACAGGACGGAGAGCATTTCTTGATTTCTGTTGGAGAATAAAGTAACAACCAAGAGGGGTTGCTTGCATGTTGAGGGGCTGTCAGTGTGTTGCCATGACAGACCTATTTACGTACGTACGTGGTTGGTATCTTTTATCCTTGACAAACGCGGATTGACAACTACGTTTTTGTTCCCGTGATCAGTCATTTTTTTTTATATTCGAGCAGAGAGAGTTTCCGTTGTGGATGGCGGATGGTTTTGAGTCTCAACCAAAAATGCTCAGCTTTGATGCGCTGTGGGCAGGGGGGGCGGGGGGGGGGGATACATAGATGCTTTCAGTGTAAGTCAAAGCGGGCCTTGTTCTTTTTCGGCAGCCGTATCCTCTCCCTCTTGGCAGGTCTGCGCGGCCGCGCTTGCTAGCCCTTGACAGCACCGACATGGATGCGAGGCGGTCCACAAGAATTCCCAAAATACCCTTGGCCTCCTCAGCATGTGGTACGTACGTATGTACACGTTTCAATTTCGCCACCACACACTCTTCTTCCGTGGTTGATGCGTGGCCGAACTCACGATCAGGCTAGACCCTCCAATAGCGAGTCCGCGCAATCCCGCCGTCCTCTCCGCCGTTGGCGATGCGACCATAAAGACCTCACCTACTGATGGGCGCGTGTGTGTGTGGTGCCTACATACCACGAACATGCACGCCCTCCCCGTTGGCCAGCCGGTTGGTTGCCGGGGTCCATGCTTCAATAACAGAGACTACACACACACACGAGCGGTTGGTTGGTTATGGTTGCACTTCAGACAAAAAGCGCTTCCCCCCCATGGTTGCAGCGCACCCTTCATGCGACTTGCCGAATACTACCTCACGGTGCTTCGCGCTTGGTGATGTGAGAGCTTGGTTCGGTGAGAACCCGGCGTGCTCCGAACCGGCTTTGTAGGGATGCGAGGTCAATGGTCTAACAACTACGGCATGCACGACTATGAGTACCCCCCCCCCCCCTCCTCTATCATCGTTACCATCGTCTGGAGCCGGCGCGATAAGTGCGCAGGGCGCAGTCTCCGCCGCCGCCGTCGGATGACGCGACATGTTTGTATTGAAGGTGTACTGTAGGTGGTTGCATGTCCCCCACTAGCGGTGCGCACCAGTTACTGACAGCCCCTATCTTGCCGCTGCGTAGTAAGGGTTCGTTCACGATGTCTGCTTCCAACAGACAGAGGGCCGCTGGTAAACAGCTGGCCAAACTTATCTTGACGTTGGAGTCCCCCCGCCCCCGCCCCCCCCGCCCCTCTGGCAAAGTACGAAGGAACGATTGGCCATCGGTGATCGGTTCTTCTGTGGGACCAATGCTCCGGTTCCTCTCGAGAACGCGCGGTCAATAGTCTATACAGTTATTTAGGCATGAAAAAACACAAGTACGCCCGCTCCCCCCCCCCCACAGGCGTTCCTGAGTAAAAGTGGCCAATGTGCAGTGACTCTAGACTGTCCCCCCCCCCCTTGTGTGAGGGAACTTCAGAAATAACTTGCTGTTCCAGGCGTTAGGCGTTATGCCGTTCATATTATTTTCTGGGCACCAGATTTATGTTTGGTTGCACCAACCGAAGGGGAAGGTGCAAACACAGAGAAGAGTCTTCTTGGTCTCTTTCACCAAACGCACAAGAATATTTCTTCTTCGAACGGCCGCGGGAAACAAACAGTGAGAGCGAGAGAGCGAGAGAGAGAGTCTGCTCGCAAACCAAAAATCTGGCCTCCGTTTTACCTTTCCCCGCTTGATAATCTAATCCATCATTCATCGAATCGCTCGGCCGTGCTATTTTTTGGCCGCGGGCGAATGAACCACCTTCATTTTCAGCGAAAGCTGGGCCTCAGCCAACGAAAAAGATACCAGCAGCACCGCCCCGGCCAAACGGGTTCCTCGCCTGGAATGGAATTCCGTGGTTGCACATGGAACGGAATCCCACGAAAGACTCGTTCTTCTAATCTATCCACCCCTTGCTTGCACTCTGCTGGCGAGGTTTGAAGCAAAAAAAAAATCCACCAATGCAATCGCGTCGTCAACGTACACACGGCATGGATAAAAAAGCACGCCTCTGCGTACCTAGATTTTGAGATCAACTCGATTGTTATCGTCGTCGTCATTCCACAATGGCAAATCGTTGTGATTTTCTCTCCTCAATGGCTCCACACATTTGTCTATCTCGCACAAAGAAGCGTTCGCATGGTCGACGAACGTGAAACAGCATTCCTTCCGTGTTCATTTAATAAACAAAAACGAGCCGAGTCCGAGCGCAGGAAGTGAAACAAAAAAACATTGTAACGACACAAAAAAATCACGACTACTAGACTAAACCCCAACTCAAATCAATCTCCACCACCGCGTCCCCGCCTGCCCCGCTTTTTGGCGACAGCAGGCCCGGTATAGGGGTCCCGCCATGTTGTGATGAACGCCGACGCCATCCCCAGGAAAAACTGCACAGACAAGTCCTGATATAACAGACAGAGCACGGCGGGANGGGGGGGGGGGGGGGGGGGGGGGGGGGGGGGGGGGGGGGGGGGTTGATGCCTCCCATGCCATTTGACCTTTTACCATGAAACCATTGCCTGTCGGCCCCAAATGCAGTGGGGGGGGGTACTCCTGTAAACGCGCGCCATATCTCTCTTAAACAAAAGACATGCGTGTACAGCTTTTTTTATGTTCCCAACACCTCCGGGTTGGACACAACGACAACAACATTGAAAGCAACGGCCAGGCAAACACAAAATGACAAATGTCGCAAACAAAAATGATCAAAAATGAAGAAAGCAGCGTGTATTACCTTCTACGTGCGTGTCGTTTGTCGATGGTTGTACCAACACAATACAATGTAACGTCGCCAACAACAGCATCAACAAGAACATGCAAAAACGAAGTTACACCAAACGACCTCCAATATATTCCTGAGCTCTTGAGGTCCCAGCATTAACCACAATACTTGCGCTACACAAGCTTCACTCGCCATCCACGTCTCCCTGATCAAGATCCGGTTCCCGATGTACTGGGAGAAGGTCCCTCCGACAGCACTTCCCACAAAAATGCTGCCAATCACCGCGAGGAAGGACATGGCCGACGACAGCTTCGACGGTAGCCTGACCTCTGCCACTTGTCCGTTGTCATCCCGCTTCAGCTCCGGCCCATCCCTGCAGCACGATTTGTTCGTGGGTCGATTGTCACGCAACGTAGGCGCAAGCGTTGCCGACTCGTCATTTTATCGTTGTGGATGCTAGCGATGAAGACAACAAACAAACGCTAGAAGGCCCTATCGCAAGCGTTGCTGACTCGTCATTTAATTGTTGTGTAATGCTAGCGATGAACTGAACAAATAAAAATTAAGAGGCATTTTCGCAAGCGTCGCTGACTCGTCCATGAATTTGTTGTGGATGCCACAAACAGCGATGAACAAGAAAAAAGAAGGCAAGGAGGGGTTATCGCCAGCCCTGCTGACTCGTCCTTCAATCGTTGTGTTATCTACGTGACGTACGTGCAAGTGTTGCTGACTCGTCCTCCGACCGCTGTGTAATGCTAACAACGCTAGAGCAGCGCCATGCGGGACCAACTTTCCAGCCTATTGAAGTGTGACCTGACTTAGCCGGTGACATCTGGTTGCCGGCAGGTGGCCTCAGCTGGTGCGGGTGGCTCGGCGTCTCCCACTTTACCAGTCACGCTTGAAGGGGCTAGTCGCTGCGGCGACGTCGGCTATTCGTCTAAAACAAAACATCAAGTACCTCTGTTGAGACAGCAACTGCTGCTATAGCGCAGCCGTTCACAGTCGTTCCGAAGGCGGTCATGCACCCCCCCCGACAACAACAGGTAC
Source organism: Ectocarpus sp. CCAP 1310/34 (assembly GCA_902602495.3). NCBI lineage: Eukaryota > Phaeophyceae > Ectocarpales > Ectocarpaceae > Ectocarpus > Ectocarpus sp. CCAP 1310/34. Next base: position 20,135 of record CACKRE030000682.1, on the reverse strand, counting down.
TAACAGCAGTACGGCATATGGAGATTCTGGATAGAGAGATCGGAACGGTCTTCAATGTGTTACAACTGCTTCTGCGACTACAGCTGCTGCCACTTAACAGCGCACCTGTTCATCGTCATGCCGAAGGTGGTCATGCCCCCAATAAGCTTCACCCCCATCCCCGCCGACGGGAAGGCCAGTACAAACAGCGCCATGAGGCCGTGTCGAGTGGCACACCGCTTACCGTGAACCTTGTCGGGTACCTTGACCCAACCTGTACACGTACACAAACGACCGCAGGACAGCAGGCATATTTTTCGTATATTGTAATCTTGTATTACAATTGGGGATTCAGCTCGCTCGCAACAACCTTTGCACACAAAAAACACTAACGACAGCATGACAGCAGACATTTTAACCAATGGGGATTCAGCTCGCTCGCAACAAATGAACAGCGCGTGGTCCGACCGCTTCACGCAGAGGGACGACCATGAGCCGGACGAGAACCGAATATCAAAGCCTCAAACATCCGTGACAGTTTGTTTGGGGGCAGCAACTTTACGAAAACATGGTGCATCCCATCTTCTCATGTTGACCATCGTTTGTGCGAAGCTTTATGCATGGTTGGGTGGGCCCGTTATAAACCATCCTGGACCGATTGTTCACGCCGCAGCTCCCTCGCACGCTATCTAGATGTCTCCGGCGCAGCCGCGATGGGCGACGAGTTCGCCATGTGTGTAACGTTTATAGCGGGACATCCTTGACACGGAAGCACAGGACCTCCGGTAGCAGTGATGCAGCACACCCGTCACCCGCGACGTGGGGAAAGCGGGTGCTTCGAAGGTCCAATCACACGCTAACAAAATATATGGTAGGAGTAAATTCAATGACAAAGGCAGACAGACCTTCCACAAACTAATGTGTCGACACGATTATTTGTCCCCCGTTACGTTAGGACATGCTTCATGCCCACTGGGAAAGCCCCACCGGAACTAGAGAAACCCGAACACCCGACGTGTGTCGACCTTGGGAGATACCAGCTGAGCCGTGAGCCGTGATGGACAAAGTGTCGCGGCAGTGCCCGTCCTGGCTGACCGCTCAGCAGTTTCTCGCAAGGTTGATCCATGGCAGGGTGCGAGTCCCACGGCTGCGGGGGGGACTAGCGACCCTGATACACCTCGACCTTGGGAGGTACCAGGTAGGCGGTGAGCCACGATGAACTAAGTTTCGCGGCAGTGCCCGTCCTGGCTGACCGCTCAGCCGGTTTCTCTCAACGTCGAGGTACGCCAGAGCCACCAGCCTTCCCAGCTGCGACGAGATGGAACCTGTACTCGTTCGCAGCTCCCTACAAGCTATATCCCACCGGAGCTGGGATTCCTAGCATCACTGACATACCTCGACCTCGGAGGAAACCAGGGAAGCGGTGAGCCATGATGAACGAAGCTTTGCAGCAGAGTGTCCATCGTGGCTGACCGCTTTTCAGTTTCTCTCAACGTCGAATATGTCAGGGATGCGAGGTTTCACAGGTGCGGGGGAATGAAACCTGTGCTCGCTGTTCGCTACAGGCTACACCGCAGGAGTTGGGAGGGCTGGTGACCCTGATACACCTCGACCTTGGGAGGTACCAGCTAGGCGGTGAGCCACGATGAACTAAGTTTCGTGGCAGTGTCCGTCATGGCTGACCGCTCAGTCGGTTTCTCTCAACGTCGAATATGTCAGGGATGCGAGGTTTCACAGGTGCGGGGGAATGAAACCTGTGCTCGCTGTTCGCTACAGGCTACACCGCAGGAGTTGGGAGGGCTGGTGACCCTGATACACCTCGACCTTGGGAGGTACCAGCTAGGCGGTGAGCCACGATGAACTAAGTTTCGTGGCAGTGTCCGTCATGGCTGACCGCTCAGTCGGTTTCTCTCAACGTCGAGGTACGCCAGAGCCACCAGCCTTCCCAGCTGCGGCGAGATGGAACCTGTACTCGTTCGCAGTTCACTACAAGCTACATCCCACCGGAGCTGGGATTCCTAGCATCACTGACATACCTCGACCTCGGAGGAAACCAGGGAAACGGAGAGCTGTGATGGACAGAGTTTTGTGGCAGTGCCCATCGTGGCTGACCGCTTTTCAGTTTTTCCCCACGTCGAGTGATGTCAGGAGTGTGAGGTGTCACAGGTGCGTGGGATGAAACCTGTGCTCGCTATTCTCTACAAGATACATCCCGCAGGAGTTGGGAGGGCTGGTGACCCTGATACACCTCGACCTTGGGAGGTACCAGCTAGGCGGTGAGCCACGATGAACTAAGTTTCGCGGCAGTGTCCGTCATGGCTGACCGCTCAGCCGGTTTCTCTTAACGTCGAGGTACGCCAGAGCCACCAGCCTTCCCAGCTGCGGCGACATGGAACCTGTACTCGTTCGCAGTTCACTACAAGCTACATCCCACCGGAGCTGGGATTCCTAGCATCACTGACATACCTCGACCTCGGAGGAAACCAGGGAAACGGAGAGCTGTGATGGACAGAGTTTTGTGGCAGTGCCCATCGTGGCTGACCGCTTTTCAGTTTCTCCCCACGTCGAGTGATGTCAGGAGTGTGAGGTGTCACAGGTGCGTGGGATGAAACCTGTGCTCGCTATTCTCTACAAGCTACATCCCGCAGGAGTTGGGAGGGCTGGTGACCCTGATACACCTCGACCTTGGGAGGTACCAGCTAGGCGGTGAGCCACGATGAACAAAGTTTCGCGGCATTGTCCATTGTCCATTGTGGTTCACCGCTTGCCTGGTTCCCGCCAACGGAGACGTATGTCAGGGGTGCGAGATTTCACAACCGGAGCTGGGAAACCTCACGACCTCGACAAACGTCAACCTTGGGGGCAACCAGCTAAGCGGAGAGCCATGGTGGACAAAGTTTTGTGGCAGTGTCCGTCGTGTCCCACCGCTTGGCTGGTTGCCCTCGAGCCCGAGGTGTGTCAGGGGTGCGAGATTTCACAGCTGCGGGGGGATGGAACAGGTGTTCGTTTACATTTCGCTGCTAAGCGACATCCCGCCGGAGCCGGGAAACCTTTCAACCGTGACATGCACCGACCTTGTGGCAACCCAGGTAGGCGGTGAACCATGATGGGCAAAAGTTTTGTGGCAGTACCCGTCGTGGCTCAACGCTCAGCCGATTCCCCTCAAGGCCGATGCGTGTCAAGGAGTGTGAGGTCTAACAGCTCCCGCGAGACGAAACGTGTAGCAACATCCGTGAAAAATAATCGTGGCGCAACATGTCGGCAAATGTCAAGGAGGAGGAAGCACGTATGTCTACCGATGTCATTGCAATCCTCCTATACTCTTGTGTAATGTTTGTACTTTGACGCACCCTCGCGGTGTGGGTGACGGGTTTGTCACGACTGCATCACAGCTACTGGAGGTCCTCTGCTTCCGTGAAAGCATGTTCGCCATCCACGTTACAAACGCCAAACTCTTCGTTCATTGCGGCTGCGGCTCCTGGCTTGCCTTCGCGTACGCATCCTTCTCAACCTCCATGAGGTTACGCGATCGTTGCAGACGTTTACTCGTCAATGCCGTCTAGTATGCCGGAAATGTCAAATCCGCACGTTCCCCGTTGTGAAGAAGTCACAACAGCGGTCGTCTGTCCGATATACTCTGCTTGACGCGTCCTACCTCCCATACTTTCCCCCCCAAGACCGACCTTCTCTACAGCACACAGACCTCTGTCACGAGCCTGCCACCACCACACGGTGCCCCATCTTTTTTCATGCATCTGAATAACGTATACGTAAGTCTGACCTTTCGCCCACGTCGGCCTCTGCCACGGGTTGTCCCTCTGCTTGATGTACGCCTCCTTGGCGGTGAGGTAGCTGTCCATGTTTTGGGCCTCTTCGTTTGTCTACGAACAATTCCGGGGGGGGGGGGGGGGGGGGG
>CACKRE030000681.1:0-13677 GCA_902602495.3 Ectocarpus sp. CCAP 1310/34 | reverse complement strand
GGCTTGTTTTACAACGTCGTTGCCAGGCGACGAAAACCCAACCCCGATGGCAAACACCGGGGGGGGGTGGAGCGAGGGGAGACGGCAAATACGTGGGCTTGTTGTTTTTGTTGATTGTTCTTGATGCCATGCATACACGTCTGCACAGTTCCTCCTCTGCCCTAGACCATTGCCGTATTCTCCAGCTGGAACAATAGAAGGTACACACCAGTGATGAGTTTTTGACCTGACGGCAACACTATGCGAATGCCGGCTTGGTTGTGATGTTCATCCTGACACAAAGCAACGTGTTGCAGTTGTTCGGAGCACTGCTGTTTACATTCGCCATCAGCATTGTACGTACCCCTCCTGGAGGAACATGTCGCATGCAATGCACGTAGAAAATACACCACACTCCTTTTCCCACACTGTCAGTTCGTCTACGCGAGAGTCGGCACGTGCCGTTCGCCGAAGTGCGCCAAGGCATATCGTTGATTGCCGCCTTTCCCTTCAGCGTCAACCTTGTCCTCGCCAGTTGCCATTCAGGAACTTAGGGCAGAGTGTTAGGAAAGTAAATGATTACACGGGCATTTCCTGATGACCAGGATCAACCGAAATGGTGATGAAACTGTTTTCGCCGCCCGACCTACGAACCCCGCTGGCAGTCTTAACACAGCATACGTGTGCCTCCACTTTCCACCACTCGGGCCTGCATACCTCATGCGTTTACAGAACATCAACGCCAGCAGCATCTGCAGCACCAGGTGCCGCGACAAGCCGCAAGGGCAAGACATCTAAAGCCGCCAAGGAGAACGCTGCACAGCCCCGCCTCACGGCCTTCTTTGGCAGCAAGCCAAAACAACAACAGCAGGGACAACATCCAACGGAGGTTGCTGCTCTCAGGAAAGGCAGCAACGGCAGCGGCGGAGGGGCAAAAAAGATGAGGAGCACGGGAATTACAACGGAATCCGAGCTGGGCCTGAAGCAGCAGCGGCAGCAAGAGGGAAACGACGTCCTGTCGCTAGCAGTAGAAGAGGAACAACCAAGCCTGCTGAAGAGAATACCGGTGCGAGACATTTGGCGACGTTTGTACCATTGTAGGGAAAACACCAAGATCTCGAGTTGACGTGTGGAGGGGCTTTCTTTGCCTCGTTTCACCATGTCGGTTTATCTACAGCATACGCAGCAATGCCCCTCCGGGTGGGATTCCTAGCATTTTTGTCGTGGTATCGAATGTCCGTTGCATTTCACGCCAAACCTGAAGAATCGTAGTTTTGCCAACTATTTTCTCTTGGCGCGTGGTATTTGCTACCTGTAATCTCTGACACAGATGTACTATCCTGAATATTTTGTTTGTGCTGCACCACTGGTGGATTAATAAGGACGCCCACGTCACGCGTTATTCTTGATCTTTCTTTCCGGTGATTCTTCGCGGTTGCAGACAAGTGCGTACGGGACTTGGGTGTCCGAAGTGATGTTGCAGCAGACGAGGGTGGAGACGGTGATCGACTACTACGTCAAGTGGATGACGCTATTCCCGACACCGAACGATCTTGCAGCGGCCAGCCTAGAACAGGTGACCGTGCTGTTGCGGTCACACCTGCGGACCTGCTTGATGTCGTGATTCACTTGAACTCAGCTTGAGCTGCAAGTGTCGCAGTACCAACCAAGTTTCATCTGAACAAACGGCGATTCGAAATCTTTGAAGTTCGTGACACCTTCTGCCGTGAACCGCAGGTAAATGAGGCGTGGGCAGGACTGGGGTACTATCGTCGAGCCAAGATGCTCCACGAGGGCGCGAAGAAGGTCGTGTCGGACCACAGCGGCTGTCTCCCGGGCATGGCAAAAGAACTGAAAGATCTACCTGGGATCGGGCCGTACACAGCAGGTGCTTAGGGCCTCGGGAACGTAACCCAAGCTTCATCGTAGTAGAACACGTTTCAGTGGTGGATCAAATCAAGCGACGAGCAGCTTGCCTAGGCTCTGCAGGCTGCCTGTGTTGAAGGTTGCGACCCTGAGGGTACACTCCCACCGTAATTGTGCAGTTCTTTTCGCGATCCCTTGTCCGATGGCCCCATTCAGCAGTCGAGGTTAGTATTTGGCTTGCAGGTGTTCTGCCTGAAACCCTCCGCCTGACGAAAAAGCCACCGATGACTCTGTAATCGCTGTTGGAGGTGACATGAATGCTGCCCAAGTTCGAACAGAGGCCTTGTGGAATCAATTGTCTTGAGTTGCCGAGAGTGCGTTTACATGGGCGACGCATTGTCTATGGTGTCACATTCGTTCTGGTTACCCCGCCGGTCGTATCACGTCTTGGCCTGTTCACGCCTTACCCTTTCATGACCGAGCCACATGCACGCTGAGACATCACCAACACTAGACATACGGGAGGATAACCTGACTCTTTGGGTAACCGCGCGTGCCTGCTGGCTGTCGGTTGCGTGCGCACCTCTGGCAGGAGCCGTGGCCTCCATCGCCTTCGGGGAGTGCGAACCGTTGGTGGACGGAAACGTGATCCGGGTGCTGGCGAGGCTGCGGGCAGTTGGCTCTGACCCCAAAAATGCAGGCCTCAACAAGCTTTGCTGGTGAGGTTGTCATGCTGAACAATGTTAGAGAGGCACTCCCGGGAACCAATGGTTGACGACGTGAACTGCATGGACACGGACTTTGATGTGTTCTTCGTGTAGCCGTTCTTCGTTCGGGTTCGGTGAAGTGAAATTCTCACCTATGAATCTGAAGGCGCCCAGGGGACGCAGAAGCAACGTCACCGCACCGGAAAGTTAGTTTGCGTGGTACATGAACCATCTGTCCGCACGTGCACCTGCCGCACAATCTGAGGTGTATTCCACGTTCGCATCTTGATTCTGTTCCATGGTGCTGCGACCGTACAACAATACCTTCCTTTTCCCCACGAAACCGTCAAATGCGCGCCGCAGGGATCTTGCCGGCAGTGTCGTCGACCCTGGAAGACCGGGCGATTTCAATCAGGTCTGTCCTTGATCACTAACTGCGTCATCAGCTTAGAACAGTGTGAACAACAGTTGGCACTGTTTGCGATGCTCGATTGCACCGCAAACTACAAACAGCGATTAGTTTCCACAAGGTGCATGAACACCCGGCCTGCAAACATTCAGCCTGTCGCTAAGAGCCAGAAGCTTCGATTGAGCCGACGCTGACTATAGGATGGTCGACATCAAAGAACAAGGACAATCGTGCAAGGTCGACTTCGCCAAAGTGGCCACTCTGTGCTGTAACTGATGCTGAGGTCCCCTTTGGATTGATTGCTTGGTGGTTTCGTCCCGTCAGTATCGCACTGTTCCGATGCTCAAACCGGCTTTCATTCCCCCCCCCCGCGCGCCTGGTACGGTGAGAACCCGGCGTGCTCCGTCCCGGCTTTGTAGGGATGCGAGGTCAATGGTCTAACGACTACGGCATGCACGACTATGAGTACACCCCCGCGCGCGCTGGGGCATGCCCCCTCGTTGTAGTCGAAGCCCTTTGGATACGCAGTAGGATCAGAGTGGTGTTCCTGTTTCTCGCCGGGAAGATTTCTCATTATTGCTGTCGAACGCACTGCAGTGGACACCCTTCGTATTGTTCTCATCTCATTCGTTGTTGGCATGCAATTTTCGCCGTACCTTATGCTGCCAGGCTTTGATGGAGCTAGGCGCGACCGTCTGCGCGGTCAAGAATCCCTCCTGCTCTGCCTGCCCTGTAAGGACGTCATGCCTCGCCGATAAGCTTACCTCCGCAGGATCCAAAGGACCCAAACACGCGGCATCTTTTACGAGGGGCACCGTTTTTGCGGTAGGCAGCAGCAGCAGCAGCAGCAGCAGCAGCAGCAGCAGCAGCAGCAGCAGCAGCAGCAGCAGCAGCAGCAGCAGTAGCAGGATGGCCGAGCCTCCCCCCTCATCCGTTGTCTCACGAGAGAACGGTGAGCTGGGCGCTTGCGGTTGCACTGTGTGCGAGGTTGGCGAGGATGGGATGGCGGTGGTACCAATGGCCGTGACGGACTTCCCGCGGAAGGCTGCCAAGACGTGAGCATTATCTCGGCCTCTTGCCGTGGTTGAACGTGTTTTTATGCATTGAGTCTGTCACGCTACCCCTGTCACACGGCATCGCGTGCCCACGTGTATGCCCACATGTATCTCTATGATGCTGCAGGCGCGTTCTTAAACCTTTTGAGTTCTCTGGCTGACTGGGCGTGAGCATTTCGTTCCAACGAGAAGTCGAAAATGTGACGGTGTGATCGTTGGTTGGGGTCCGCCGAATGTCTCTACTCTTGACCGCGTCTTTTTTCGCCTTGTCTTCATGCTGTCGCTTGCTCAGGCTGGTGAAAGATCAAGCGCTCTCGGTGTCTGTAGTTGAACGCGACGGACCAGCGGGCCCGCAGGTCCTACTCGTCAAACGTCCGGAAACGGTGAGACGTGCAACCACCTAACTTCCACAGCCGAGTTTCGAGCCGGGGACGAGGCCGTGCATAAAGTCGGTGCCCTTCCGTAGTGCCGTGAGCCCCCAGTACGGTTGGTTCAACCGCGACACACAGAAAAAAGTAGATCAAGGTAGTTTCATACCGTGGATAGTGCCAACGGATGCCGGCAGGCGTGCCGGGAAGTCGGCTGGCACATGCCGGCGCTATCGCGAGCCCATCACTGTTGTAACTCGTGTGGGCATACCGCTCACCACGGTGTCAACAGCACGACATGGTGACTCTATATGCGGCTTCATATGGATGTCTTACACGGGTGTCTATGTTGTGAACCGCCCTAGTGATCGATAGCGTAGTCGGTGCTTCCTTTCCTTTCGAGATTTACCGTGTTTCGATCACTCAGCGTGAACTACGTGTTTCGTGTTTGGCTTTGATGGTCTTTTGCACTCGAGCCACGAGTGTTTTTGGCTCACGATGTCGGCCCTTCGGCGACCCCCGTACCTTAACTTGTCTATCTCAGGGGTTGCTTGCCGGTCAGTGGGAGTGCCCCTGCGTTATGCTTAGGGATGGGTCGGAGCCAAGGAACTCTGATGCCGGAAATCGGGCAAGAGGGACTGTTGATCCTTCGCCCGATGTGCCGGAGAAGGAAAGGTTGCGATTGGTGGACGCCTTCCTGTTTTGTGATCTGGGCATCTCCGAGACCCTCGTTCGAAGTGAGTGTGTATTCCCGAAATGCGCCATCGAAGTACTGGTCGCTTCGTTTAATTTTGCGCTCAACGTCACGAACGAGCAGTTTGCTGCCCAAGTAGAGGATGTGAATATCAGGTAGCCTTTTCACAGTTCTGGGCGTGGGATTTTTCTAGAGGAAATAAATCATGTCATGTGCACGTGTGGTGCGGCCATGTTTTTGTCTCTTGTTTGATGCCGACACACCCTCGGCCTGCTTGCAAACATCGAACGGGTGGTATTGGCTGGGGAAAGTCCACCGTGTTCTTTGGGGGACCGAGGCAATGTTGAACCTTTCGATGTTGACGACAACGAAATCTTGTAGGTCCCCCCGCACTATTGCCTGACGCGTTTGGAGCAACGGTGGTCTCTCAGGTATGCTGATTGGCCAGGGAGGTACGTCTACGCACATCTGGATGTGAGCGTCGTTATGTTCTAGCTGTTGCGGCCTCTTCAATCTCAGAAATGCGTGTTTTTCCCGCAATTCGTCCCTCACCCCTTCTTTCCTCCTGTTGTCCTCTTAGGCAGAGCGAGCGTAGGCACCGCAACGCACGTGTTTTCTCACTTGAGGCACACCATGCAGGTATGAGCAAAATCGACCCAAGAAAAGTCCTACTTCAAACCTTGTGTGGTATGTAGCACAGCGAGTGCGGTAGTCGCACCTCGTTTCACCAAGTTGATCGCTAGGAAGATGGGGATAGCATTGATTTTCCGTGCCGGCGTCGAGGAAGCATGCTTTGTTTGTTTGCCCAGTTTAGGGTAGATGGTTAATTGCGCGGGCCGAATAAAGAACGCCTGTCGAGGTGCAAAACAAGTTTTTTTTATCTCTCTTGCGAAACACTGTCGACTCAATGACGAAATGTCCTTTCAGAAACCGCCCACACTAAGGTGGGCTAGTTATTTTTCTTTTCCAACGGCACACATTGTAGTTTCTACATTGGCCGCGTTGACAGGAGGCGGAAATCAAAATGTTGTGGGCACATGCATTTCTCGTTGTCCGTGTGACAACTCGAATGTAGGGACATTCACACGCCGTGCGTCCAGTACCGGCAGGTGTGGCTGAATCCCGCACATTTTATAGGAAGAAACAGGTTCCACCTTCCCACGAGTATGATGCACTGTGTTGTTTCGAAAGTGGTTGGTTCTTGCGTTGTTTCTCCCTGTGCTTGCGTTGCAACGGTGGGCCTTACTCGTGTTTGTCTCGTGTTTCCACGTTCAGGTGGAACGCATAGAGATCGCGAGTGAACCTGGCATGGATGACAAAGTTGGCACAACCAACTCTCGGGAGGTGGGACATCACGCTGATAGCTGTAGACAGTTAAAGCAGGAAAAATGTTGAACAGTTTGCTTGGCAGGGTTTTCGGCGTCTTTTGACATGTTGATGTCTATATGTGCCTCCCTCCCTGTTCAGTGTGATCCGGTAAAGGTTGCGGTTGCTTCGTTGATGGTTTGGACCATTTTTATTTTACAGTTTTCGGGGTAGACACCTTCAATCTCTCATCTCGACGCATAGAGTACAACCTGGGGTAGCGGCTGCTGTTGCGTGCGTTGGCGGGTGGCGACAACAAAACCAAACCATGCGAATACAACGCAACTGAGCCCTCGCATGTGTGCCACATTCTTTACGAATCACGTTTCAGAATCGCTGGGTGGATGTTTCCGACATGGGCGGGGTGGGCATCACCACCGGCATGAAGAAGGTGCTAGCTCTTGCTAGCAAAGCACGTGCCAGCAGCAGCAGAAGCAGCAGCGGTGCCAAGAAGGGGACGAAAAGGGACGCGAAGAGAAAAATCGACGAGGAACCCAACGAGAGAACCACGAAGCAAACCAAGGGTGCTATAAAATGATCCACGCAAGCTGTTGGTTCATGTCCCCGCCCCCGTCCGCTCCCTGCTGTTGCCGAGGTGCCCTAGTATTCCCAATATTTAGCACCATGGAATCACGAGAGGCAATGGTAGGAGCATTCGGCATTCGTAAGCTGGCGATGGAGGCGGCGAGGAAGGGGTGCGTTCGGCTGCTATATTTCGGCCTAGTTGCGGGAAGACGGGGGAAATGGCTGACGTATCACACGAGAGCAACGTATCGCTGGAGTATATCCCTTCAATGGTGTCCATCGACGTTGTCACCCAGGGCCTAGGTTCCAGTCGTTAGGTTGTCAATTCGAATCTTGGCGAGTTGTGTTCCCCGGGTTAGCCCTTGAAAAGGATTGAAGGAACTGATGTGCCACACCGAAACCTTCTCGGACAACCGAGAGCAAGCATGGTTGAGGACGTTTCTGTGTGACCGTCACCCAGATCGGAGCTCTTCTCTTATCGAGGCAAGGCCGTACAGTAAATGTTGAACGCTCGAGTGACGGTTACCTGAAGGGATGGCGAAAGCGTACACATCCAAGATTATGTGAGGACGATTTGTCTTGTATTGCGCCGACATCTTCTTCCCCCTTACGCAGACTGTACCGCTTAAGGCGATCAGGATACCTCTTGACCGCGTGGCGGCATGCTTGATCATATCTGTGCACCCAACTCAGAATGCCCTGAGTTTGGTGTGGTCGGACAAAGACAAGGAAACACATGAAAGTCATCTGCCCCCGCGCTGCTGGACTTCCCAAGGGTTCCTCTTCTTGTTGAGTCCGAGCTGTGTCCCGAAAAGGGAATCGCTCCCAAGCAAGCAATAAGCAGAAAGCCCCCCAGTTTCGGCAAGTTACCCCGAGGGGATGTTGAGAACACACTCCAAGAAAAGGGTCGTCTCAATGAGCCCCCCCCCCCCCCCCCTTTCGCCAAAATGTGTCCAGGTTCGACTAGAAAAAACTTCAAGCGGTCAGCCTTCCCAGAGGGAGGTTCACCCTCGACCTCGGCATTTTCATTCGTTGTCCACTGGTCATTGAAGTTCAGAACGACTTGTAGTATGATGCCATTGTCACGTGTTCTTACTATCGTCAGTTGACACTGCACTACTGTCACACGCCACACCCTCCACTAGCCTAGAGGAATTTCTGCTGCAACTGTCCCCGATTCTCCCGGATGATGATAACATGGTCTCGTGACACCTGAAACAATTTAATCGCAACAGCACGACCAAAGCTCACTACATTAGCAGCTCATCATCTGCTGAAAAGCTATCTCTGGACATGGCTTGCTGACCCCAGTCACACTTGATTTATTTCCTCTCTGACCTTGTTTGTGGCTCAGCTTCCCAGTGGAGGAATGGGCTGTACCGCCGTTCAGTTTGCAACCTCCTCCTTGCCCTTGCCTATTCTTCTGGGTGTTAACGTTTTGTCAGGGATGTTTCATTCTCGAAAAGTGGTGCGATTTCCTCTGGGGCTTGTATTTTTTCACTCGCTTTGTACCATATTGCAGATGTTGCCTGCGACCAGCTGTACTTGATCGAGATCAGGAAATGATTTTTTTACTACGAGTACAACAACGATTTCACAAAGACAACGACCACGAATGTAGGCAATGCCTTCAAGTTGAAACAGCTCCTTCTCTGAAGTTCGAGGCAATATAAAACCACCCCGAAAGCTTCAACCATCACCATGACTTCCACCAAGAAGTTGGGAGGAGGTTCAAACGACTCCTTGACGATGACCCCTGCCGCGGAAATTCGCTTTGCGGTTGTTCTCTGAAGTTAGACACGTACGCAGCAAAAGACACAGCATTGACCTGCTGCAAGGTCCACATCAGGTCATACCTTTCACCGATCGATGGATGTCGAGAAAAAACCGGTGCAAAGCCTGCTGAAGGCGCCGGTTTCATTCTGGTGATTACTAGCAGTGTGTTCGGGGTCCAGATATCACACCCGAAAACTACGATTATATTGCTGGGGTGGGTAGATCGTCAGAAGTCCCGTGGAAACATTCGGTCGATATCATGCATGCGGTTGAAATGAGGAGGAGGGCCTCTCTAGGCCATGTTCCGCACACTCATCGCAAGTCAAGCCACTCCCACAATGTCGGTTCTTCGTCTACAACCAGCGTAGAGGCACCTCACTGATTCAGGGGCCAATCCTGCGTTACCCACTACTTTTGATCTCATTGACTTTGGTTCGGCTTTAGAAACAACCAGCTGCCATGCCGGGCGAGTCGAGAACTCTAGACTATGGCAGAAGCCATTCATCTCTAGACTATGGCAGAATCCACTCATCTCTATGACAAAATCCATCTTCTACCACTAGAATATGCTCCTGGTCGACATGAGCACGGATTTTCATGTGAAACCAACAACAACAGCAGCAGACGCAACGACGAGACGAGCAAGTGGGTATTCCTTGAGCAACCACTATCCAAGGCCGAGGGAAAGGTGGTAGCCGCGCCGCGTTTCACCACGTCTCACTCTTGGATCTATGATGACGCTGAAAGATCGACCAAGAAAGTTTGAATCTGAGAGCTCTACGTTTGCCACGGTGGAAGAAACCGCCGCTGGAAGTTCACTCTCGCGGGCCGATTGTTGAGGCTGATCTTGGGGCGGGTGCACTCGAACCGGTTCTCGAGGTGGACGTCCCAGCATGAAATGGAAAACGTGACATAGATATCAAGCTTCGTTAACGTTTGGTCTGTCCCAACCTCCTAACCACTCGGAATCATAATCTGCAACCCAGTGCTTTTGTTTCCAAGTCGGGTCCTGTAGGACTTCTTGGCCATGTGGACCATTTCGATTACGATGTTCGGAGAGCCCTCGACAGTACCACTCTCGTGAACAACGACTGGCTGCCCACCTTCGGATCTGGACGGGCTTGCTGGAGAAGAACAGCGTACTACCTCGGCTCTTCCTCCGTTCTCTACTAAAGCTGGCAAGTCGTTGCTGACTCCCTGTTCACGGGTGTTGGCAGGGTTACGGACTTATTTAATCGAGTAAGACACACCAGAGCACCGCGACTGACGAGTTCGGAAGCACTTTTTCAGGAAATACTTGAAAAGAATAGTCTAGTCTAGACAGAATCACAGAAAAAACTCGCGTTCGAGAAAGTATTCCGTCAATGATTTATTTCATGAGCAGGCCCTTTTATTTGGTGGAGACCTCATCTACTGCAGTCCTGCCCACAAACGCAATTGTGCGTCAGCAGAATCCCAACTACGCCGTACCCTCCAACAGCAGATATGGATACATTTCGATCTAAAGGAAACGCAAACATTGAGAAAGAAAGGCAGACAGGCAACCGTACTAATGAGAGACGTGTAGAGGTTATACCTGTGTTGAGAACGACCGCCCATGTCGTTCCTGCCTCGCATAAGTGCTCGCGACACCACTTGAAGGAGGCCGTGGTGTTGCTGATGATTCATACCGTGCAAAAAAGGGGGGCACATCTGTCTTTGATTATTGTTGGGAAACATGCCAGAGGGTGCGTATTTATTGGAGGAGCGCATCGTTGTCTTTTGTACATGCCCAGGCAGGGTTCGGAAGGGAGGCTATTTGGTACAGAAGATAGACCTGTGCGCTGAGATTCCGCTTGGACTTCAGGCAATGGGTCGAAGAAACGAAGTAGCAGCAGTATGCCCTTCCTCTTTCTTGACAATCGAATACCATATTCGAGCCGATGCACCGTTCTCCGTTGGGTGGCAACACTCAGTGAAACGAGTGTACTGCTGCGTAACGAACGGAGAGGCCATCCACAAGCCAGGAAGGCGACGGCCAACCGCGATAAAGATGATGAGGGAAGAGATTTATTGTTCCTCTGGTCGACCACAAGCAACACGCACATTCCGGGCAAGGCGACGGCCCTACACTTCCATGTCGGCGATGTCAGACGGCAGTCACACCAGGATTGGCGAGGTTGTGCGGGGTTGGTGCTTTACGAAAACATCGAGAGAACCTGTGGAGGAGAGCAAGAGTTCGCTTGAAATGCTTGAAAGAGATCTTCGAATCAAGACAAAAGACCCCGTATCTGCACGTGAAGTCAGCCACGGTCCGTGGAGATCACTTTTCGCAAATTCAACGCTGACGAGGGGAGCACAGAAAAGTGGGTGAACCCTCAATATTTTTCAAGGGGTGAGCGGGAGTACGGGGGATGTCATTTGATGCATCTTGTTGACACGCTTGTCGGGGTACGGCGCAATACCATTCCGTGGAATCTCGACGAGAAGATTGACCGTACTGTTTGGACGGCCCTTGGACTTTGTTGTTCACTACTCTTGTGGGCACGCTGAAGCTACGAATGCATTGTTGGCGAAATGGGAAAGAAGGGTTCTGCTGTTGTTATACTTCAAGTAGTAGATGATAAATGACGATCGAGCTCAACAAACAAACTTTCACGTAGTACGCCAAATCTGCACCCCGTACATCGGGGAGCGGCAACAGTGGCATCACATATTGCACTCCAGACGGAACTCACTACCGACATGGCAGGCAAACGTTTCCGTACCTGGTTTCAGCAAGTTCTGATATCATTCTCATCGAGCAATCAATATTTACCCTCGTAGGGATTCCACACGCCTTTGGTTTAGCGCCGAGCACACGCAGACTCCCAATTTTGCCGCTGTTCGTCATCGAAGACCGCAACCCTGCCGCCAAGGTTAGAACCAAGGTCAAACTCTCTAGAAAACCAAATACTCCATCCCTACTTGACTTCATATACGGAGCAGGCAACACGATATTCCGCCCACCTCTTGTACTTTCGTTCAATCTGTAACAGAGCGATGACTGCTTGTCAGGCTTCCTGCGATCTTCATGATACCCCAAAAGTACCAAATCCAGTTCCTCCTAGGGTGGTGGCATGGTGCACATCAGACTGTGATTCTTTACAGTGGTTTCGCCCTAATCTGTGCAAAGCTCCTCCTCTCATTTATTTCAAGTGGTTATTCGCTCCGACCCCTTCAACAGGTACATCAGCATACGCTCCATGGCATACGAAACGGAACATGCAGCCAAGTCTAGACTATGTGTGTTGTCTGGTTCGTACTTCTCATAACCTAACTTGATTTATATGAGGTCTGGAGGGTGTCCCACGGATGCACTGCCGCGCCGCCAAGTTTCAGCGGGCGCGGCAATGTGGTTCGTCAATGATGAAGCGGGTCCAGCCGCAAAATGCCTCTCTGGTGGGCGGGATGGCTGGAACTCTTGCTTCCTACCCCTTTTCGCGGAGGGTTTCGCGAAAGGGGAAAAAACGTACGATTGTGACCACGGAACGCGTCCGTTCACGTCAGCTGGACCAGATACGGTACTTCGTATGAAGTTCTGAGGGAAGACCGGAATGGTTTTTTTATGTGAAAACAGCAACAACGATTAGCTGGGCACGCAACGTGTCAAGTCACGTTGAGGGCGAATGTGTCTACCTCCGAATCTGTGTCGAAGTTTGGACTCGTTGGTCGATCCTGATTAATGGAAACTCGCTTCAAGGGACAACAAGCGGGTAGACAATTTGTATAGAAACTCCTCATTTCTCACATTTCAGGTCAGGAAATACTAATCCTACAACTACACTCAAGAAAACCTCCCAAGGGAACACGCGGCGTTGTCTCGATTTGCATCACTTCTAGCATGCGTGCGGAAGAAAAATCCTTGACCGGTCGGCCCAGATGGCAAGTGGTTAACCAGCAAGTTTTTCAGATTGGGGTTCAAATTTCCCTCTGAAGGATTGTCTATGCCTAGACAGTTTGCAGTGAAAAACGACTAAGTTCTTGCGTAATCACACCTCGACGTCACAGTCGACGAGGGAAGGGCGGGGGGGGGGTACTCTTATGTTTTGCATGCCTCTACATCACGACTTTCAACAGATCGTTGATGAACTCCTGGAACAATGTTGGGGACAAGTGCAACCCTGTGGAATCCCCTTGTTAGATATACTCGCAGCAGTATCTGGTCGTGAGGATCCCAAGGGGATACGTGTTGGGAATTTCGTGTGTTGTAGGGTATCGACGGTGCAGTCACGGGGACCCTTTTGGCGCGGTTGGAACGATGAGGCTGGCGTGCGTGTTGCGCACTCTTCCTTCCTTCTCTCCTTCCACCGCTACCGCCGTCTCTCTCCAATCAAGTTTCCTTCTCCCACTCTCTCTCCACCTCTCTCTCAATCTCTCACTCTCGGCCTAACACGGCCGACTACCCGTGCCCCAAGTAACGCCCAGGACGGGCTTGCTGCACCCCGCGTAGTTTACCATTCACACTAGTGCGATATCACGGTATCTGCGCGCGAGCGTAGCCTTCCGGGGGTTGTGCAATCACGCGCAATCGGTAGACTCCCACAACAACATACACCATGGAGGGAATCGACCTCTCCACCCTTGGCGGGGAAGAACTACAACAAAACGTGGAGGAGATCGTCCAGCAACGAGTACAAGCCGAACTTGAAGCCAACAGAATCAACGAGGGTGAAGTCACCTACGCCCAACCACCAGCCGTCAACCCAGTCCCACCTACTGGCAACCAGCCATCACCCTCCAGCCACGGCAAACCAGCCACCTTCAACGACCCCAGCAGCGCCGCACACATCGTGACGCAAGCGGCTAAGGCGACAGCTGAGGCCATTGCTGAACAACAGGGCGTTGCCCGCACAGGCACGTTACGTGTCAATCCTGGCTCAGAAATAGAACCTTGGCTTGGTAGCGTGAAGAA
>CACKRE030000680.1:27340-41806 GCA_902602495.3 Ectocarpus sp. CCAP 1310/34 | reverse complement strand
TTTTCTTGTATTTTATCGCTCTGCTGACCCTTGGGGTCCATTTTATTTTGGTATACCTTTTCTAGGTACGTTAGCCTGTGACCACGGAAATTGGCCGAGTCAAGTGATGGATTAGTACGGAGAGATTGAGACAGAAGGAGGTACTGGATAGAGAGACCGGGATGGTTTTTAATGTGAAGACAACAACAACAACATACTCTCGGGAAGGTATATACAGCTCTAGACTCTAGGACACAAACTTTAACTTTCGCTAATACTTCCGTGGCCGTGGAAGGGAATACACTGCATACATACGTAAACGCATGTTAACTCGGGGATGTTTTATTGTCACCTACGCGTCTCAAGTAGTTTGACTTGCTGGCAATGCGTATCATTTGCAACAGACACCTACGCATGCAGCAGACATGTCTTCGCTCTACGAGCAACCCCATGGCTCTAGGCACAAGCCCCGTGGGCCATAAATTGGTCGCTGCGTAGCTGCACGACCGTTCGTCACCGGTCGCTGTGGGTAGGGTTCCAAAATTCTGCGAGTGCGCAAAAGGGGTGGAAATATTGGAATGTTCGAAATAGAAGATGGGTGTGCCCAAAAGAGGGAGGTGTCTCGTTGATAATCCAAATCCGAACCCCCGCGAGGTTAACGCCTAACAGGCATCTGCAACGACATCGCAAACTCGCCACGTAGTTCTGTGTTAGGCACAAGTTTTGATGGACACGCTGCAATGCTGCGTGCATCTGCAGCAGCAATATTATACAACACAGCGCGCGTACCAAAAATATATGCAGAACACAGATACAGGGGAGCGTCCGAAAGTATTCCATCTTTTGGGACTGGACCGAGACCACGCGCAGCCACCACCTGTGAGCACCTGATGTATCTTCCGTCGTGACGGCGCGCGGAGGCACGCGGAGGCACGCGCTGCTTTCATTATCGGCCTCCGCTAGACGGGAAAAAACATGCGGTCTGTAGTCTGTCGCTTTCAACGATTGTTCCATCCATCTACTGGCTCTCTGTTTCTCCCTCCTTAGGGGAACAAAAAACCCACCTTGTTGCATTCGCGACACTCCCCGATCCCGATGACTGCTGCTGCGATACGCGCCCCCGCTCGCCTGTTGCTGGGCCTCGTCTCGCATCGCCAGGAGCTCGCGCTCCACGCGCCGACGCGAGCCCTTCGCCTTCATCGCACCTCCACGTGCGCAACCACCCCGGCAAAGCCGCTGCTGCTGCTGCTGCTCCTGCTGCTGCCCTCTTCGCCGCCCAGCGACCGCTGATCGCGCACCCAAAACCGACACAGCTTGCTCCTATACATAGATCGACATAATTTCGGAAAGATGCGCCGCTCTCTTCCGCTCGCTATCTCTCTCTTTCTCTTCTCTCTGGTGTGCCAAACAAAACCGCGCAAAGGATATCTACCCTCTACGCTCCGTCTCCTTCCCGCCTTGTGAGTGACTGCTGCGCAAGGGCCGGCCAGGCTACCGTTGGAAGTGACTTCGAGCGTGGTGAGGCAAGGGCCGCGGGGCAGGATGTATGGCAACCCTTGAGACGCACGAGAGGGGGTTCCGTGGAGGGACATTTTTCAATTGCCGCCGCGGAATAACCCGGAGAGGGCACCACAGGTACAACAAATGTAGGAGGCGCGCATCTGTGTCCTGGGCTTTTGCGCCATCGACGTTCCGAGACGCTCTCCGATTTCCAGAACCACCCAGAAGACAGGGTATCAAGCACAGCCGCACGTGAGCAGCTTGTGTTTCCGCACACACTTCGCGCACTCCATACAAAAAATAATAACGTCTCTTCTTGTTAGGGTATTCTGCTGTCTCATATCGTCCTTGATCATCCGGATTTTGCAACGACCGGTAAAATCTCGGCTTCTCCGCGCAGTACCAGCAGCACGCAACGCGCGCCCTCCGGTTGGCGTCGGAATTATGTGTGCCGTCGAGCAATTTTACTATTGAAACTCGACCCGCCCATCGAACACGTCATCAAACACGCCCCCACAGCAATACTTGGACTTGGGCGGGGCGCTTTTTCGCCTCGACGGACTATCACCTTCTTCTTCTTCAGCCATGGCGGAAGCACGAAGAGGGTGGAAGGCGCTCGCTTTGCTGTCGTGTCGACGACGGGGGGATATTTTGGCACAATTCAAAAGTCCTCAATGCCTCCAGAAGAATTGCATGCAAGAAGATTAAATGCATTTCTTCAGAATTCTGCTGTGTGCTGCCATCCTCGGTCCTTGATTGATCGAACCTAGGAAAACGCCCGAGAATGTTAAAAGCTTTCAACTGCTGTCCATACACAGTCCAGTCCTACACTGAATGCACCTTTCGTGAAACCAGCCCTACCTACAACATAGACCGTCACAAGCGTTTGCATATACCCCCGCCAAAGTATTACGTCTCCACTCTAAATCAGGATACGTCACGGAAGAACTATTTACTACGCCTTCTGCTTCTCCGCGGCCTCTAGGCGGGCCAGCCTGTTCTCGATAACGTCCAAGACCATGTCGCGGTTTTTAACTTTGTGCTCCACGTGGCGGATCTTGAAGTCTATGTCTTCGGAGACTTTCGCCCCGTCCTTGGAGGAAGCGAGCTTCCGATCCGCGGTCTGAATCAAGATCGCACAGGCAGCAGGCAGCCGCAAAAACGACGGAAGTCGGCAACCCCAACGAGTGGATGAAGGTACAGATGACGTAATACTGCTGTAACAATGGTCTACGAATTGAAGAATACATGGGTGGGTGCGGAATGCGAATCTTGTCGATCGTTGGGCAACAAGAAACCCGCTGTGGATTCGGCCATTTCGACTTTTTAAGGGCTACTTGCTCAAGAGCCGAGGAGCGGGAAGTCTTTCCACATCCCTGGCCCGCTTTCTCTCTCTCTCTCTCTCTCTCTCTCTCTCTGAGACTTCCTCGATGCCAAAATAGGAAGAGGGCCGTTTTAAACGTTTCCAAAGATTCCAATTTTTTTCCAAAGCTCCAAATATTTGGAACCTGTACGTAGGCGTTCTTCCAAAAAATTAAAAAAAATTGGAACGAAGTCGGGCCCGAAAATTTGGCGCCAGTAGCTTCCGAAATTTGGAAGCCTTTTTTGGAGCACTTTCCAAATCACCCTAAGGGCCGTTTTAAACTGACCGACTTTTTGTCAAAATTTTTGAAAGTGTCAAAAAATGGAACCTGTATGTAGGCGTTTGTCCATATTCTTTTAAAATATGTGGAACGAAGTTGGGCGCGAAAACTTTGCTCCACTTCGTTCCAACTTTTTGACAACCCTCTCAAAGTATTTGGAGCACTTTCCAAAGTACCCTTGCAGAGGCACGCGAGGGCTGCTGCGTCTGCACCACGAGTGCCCCTCACCGTAGAAAGTCAGCTAGGGTTGTGTGTGGGTCATGGCCGACCGTAGAAAGCGCGGCGCGCCTACAGATTCGAGCGGCTCTCCTCGCCCACGGGCACGCGCAATACAAAAAAAAAAAACGGCGGTCCGCCATGATGGCTTGCAGTTGTTGCTTCGCGTCCGCCGCTTTGTTTTTTCCTTTTCCCGGGGGGGTAGGAGCAGTGGTTGCCACCCCTCGCCGGCGGAGTGTTGGTGGCGGCAGCGCCTCCCGTGGTAACATGAGTGTTCCCCGAGATGCCAGGCAGCAGCACTATCTTGCTGGAGAGCAAGCCTCCACCGCCTACGGCGGCACCGAGAGAGCCCGTCTGCTGGAATTTCGCCGGGGTTTTGGTCTGCCGGCCACGCTGGGTGGTCGTGATACCATGTCGGTGTCCATGATGTCGTGTTTTCCGCGGTTTGTGTTGTGTCGTCTGTGTTGTCTCGAAGTGAGCGCTACAACTCACGGACGGCGTCATTTTTTTTTACACAAGTTGCACAAGTCTACGTCACGCGTTAAAAATGACTGCACACAGGTTCCAAGTTTTTGAAAGACAAATGTCGAAAATTTTGACAAAAAAGTCGGTCCGTTTAAAACGGTCCTAAGTTGCCAAATGTCGAGAAACAAAGACAGACTTCCCTGCCCCCGATAGTGATTGAATAGTACCATACCACTACCTGGGTCTCCTCCGCACATCGAGGGTACCCTTTGCCCTCACAAACGACAACATATTTCCTGAGAAACAAAACCACGGGGAGAGCAAGGAACGCTACATATGCTACACGGCACGCGTGAGATTGGTTGGTTGGGCTTGGGAATAAGCAAAGGTGCCGCGATGAGCTAAGTAGCTGCGTGGGTAGCCAGGGATAGCAGCCCAATTATCATGGCCGCCTTCTGGCAACATGCAATATCTACTATCATCTCTGAACCTACCAGCGCCTTTGGTCAAGAGCACGGCACGAGGGCAGACGCAGCGGGTGTGGCCAACATCGTTCTTCGAGTACTACGCTCCGCCCGCCCACTTTCAAACCAAGCAGCAGCGTGTACACAGATGCTCCCACGACTTAGCATTGCAGGTGGTCTGGAACATGCTGCACTTGGACCAAGCAGAACTACACACAATTGTATTGTACTGACCTCTCGCCAGTCTTCGAGGGCGCCTAATCGGTCCAGCACCGACGACAAAGATCGCTCGACGTACTTGCCCAACACGTCCACCTCGAGGTTAACCTTGTCCCCTTTGCTCTTCTTCGGAATCACCACATGTTGCTGTAACGGGGTGGAGGGGGCAAAAAGATGGGGAAAGGGGGAGCGCGCGCGGGGGGGTCAGTGACATGGACACGCAAGAACGCAATGTATCGGCGTAGATTCTATTACTTGTTATTTAGCATGTTAGGCACCGCTTACGGTAACCGTCTTGACCACTCGGGCCATTGTGGGTCGTAATAGATGGCCAAACAACAATGAACACCTCCAACATTTCATCTGGGAGGTTTGATGGACGTTAGTCGGTTTGGTTTGACAATCCCTCGTGGATGACACGAATCCGAAGCAAAAAAACGCAACACTGCACGCAAGTCATCATGTGTGCCGATCGGCCATTCTTATTCCAGCCCCGATTGGCGTGTCGAGACCCTACAAACCGCAGTGACGGACTGCACTCAGGCGAATAGCCAAGTCATTCGCAAACATCACGCTGGTTCGCCAACCAAGGGTTATTTGCCCATCATAAATTTAGGTCCAAAATACTCCGGTGCTACAATATGCGCACGAGAGCAAGTAAGTGCAGCACAGCATCGGGGTCTAGGTACCTGCGTGTAGGCCACCAGCATGAAGGTGAACCAACACTCTTGGTTGTTCACTTCGCACACCGTGAGGCTGGTGCCATCCACCGCGATGAAGCCCTTCGGGGCGATATATCTGACCAAATCCTGGGGAACTTCCACCTGTGCACATATGACACGACAATCGCGGCGTGCGGACGGCACGCAAGAACAGAAATAGCCGGGAGTAGCCAGGATTGACGGGGGTTCTGGGCCAATACACGATGGAAGGCCTCGTAAGGAACGGGGGGCTTGAGATCGACAACGCATTGAAGCACATCGTGAGCTACTGCGGTTGCGCCTCTTGACTGCTCCTTCACAAGCACATCCGCTGGCGGCCGCTTCCATCCAATGCGGCGGTTCACACCTTGACGACGAGGGAGTCCTCGTCGGCCTCCATGCTCAGGATAGTCCCGACGTTGTCCACGTGCCCCTGCACGAAGTGGCCGCTGTTTCGCCCGTCCACGGGCAAGGCCCTCTCAAGGTTGACCTCGTCCCCCGCCCTCAAGTCTTCCAGGTTTGATCTCCGGAGGGTCTCGGGCGCGAGGCCCACCTTTATTTATTCACCGGTGCATCGCGATCGAAGCGCGTCTCTCATGATCACATACCAAAAAAAAAGAAGGGCGTACGGGGAATGCATGCATACAGACACTTGGGGGCAAACTCCGTGATCATCCTGTGTTGTGCATGGAAGCGCCATCAGATACCGTCTCTCATGATCACATTTGGAAAAAACAACAGATACGCACAGGTAAGGGGAAGGCATGCATGGAAAAACTTGGGTAGCAGGTGGGGAGCATCCCGTGTTGTGCATCCGAAGGCATACATGCAAACACTTGGGGTAGCTGGTGATGAGCACCCTGCGTTGTACGTACCATCAGAAAACTCTCTCATCAGCAAACTCACCAGCAAACTCGTCTATATGCCCTGTTGGACGACAAACACGAAAAAAAAAAACGTCATCACGCGGGTGTGGTGCCTGTTGTCACCAACGGCTGTCTGGAGACTCCAACTGCTCACCTTGAATTCGTCGCCATTGAAGGAGGTGACCGTCAGGCAAACGCCATTGACGGCAATGCTGCACCCTTCCGTGGCTCCTTCCAGGACGGTGTTCGCCTTGACCGTGAGCTCGACCCCGGCCCCCTCCGAACCGTCCCAGAGCTTGACCTTTTCGTTCTTTACGAGAGAGGCCACCGATCCCATTTCCTCAACGATACCCGAGAACATAGCTCGCACAACTTCTCGTCGCCCTGCGCGCGGGTTGCGCCACGCGAACGAGGAACGCAGAAAGTAGACCCGGCGTATCGTTGCAACCGCGTGAGGGTCCGAGGGGGACCGTTCATAATCTAAACAAGCGGCCCCCTTATCCTGCAGAACAGGATGGGAATGATTCTACATCCTGGCGCTGCTGCCGCCGCCGGAGGTGACGCATCTACCAACGTCTCATTGTTGTGTCGAGGGGAAAAGGTACTGTGCGACAACNGGGGGGGGGGGGGGGGGGGGGGGGGGGGGGGGGGGGGGGGGGGGGGGGGGGGGGGGGGGGGGGGGGGGGGGGGGGGGGTCGTACAAAGCCCGTGCCTGCACAAGTGGTACGTTGGAACTGTGATACAGGTGCAGATTCATCGGATTTCGTTGTGTCTTGCTCACCTGCTCCTGTGTTTCGAGGTTGCCGCGAGGACGGCTGTTGATCTCGGTACCCTTGCCCGAGCTGGCGGTGCCCCGCTGAGTGCAGTGCAGCTCTCGAGTTTGTTGGCACCAGGAAGCATGCCCCTGCGGTTGATTCAATCACGAGGTGCTGTCTCTGGTGAAACATTGGAACGACACGAGATGCTGGCAGCAGCTGCTGTTTACTATCGCGTCGTGAATATGGTCTACATTGCCGTGCAACCAGTCAACCCTAGTTTTAAGTGTACGAGAAAGAAGACTGAGGGGTAGTTCTGATGCAGTGAGTGCGTTTCGTTTTGAGAGCAGGTTCGGGCTTAATTCTGGTTTACCAACAGTCAAGAAAGCATTTGAGGTTAAGGGCAGGATGTGAGGGATCTTAATTAAAGAGGTTGAGGCTTACCGTAAGGTTGCTAGTCAGCGCACAAGGGATGCCATCGATTTTCAAAGCGTAATTTCTCCACAGAGACAAGGGTGCGAGCGCCAACTGATACTTGCCAGGAAAGCTCTCGATAAGATATTTCCGTAACCGCCCTTTTCGACAGTGGGAACCTCCTGGTTGTGGAGATATTACGCTTAGAAAATCGCTCGCACCCCTGTGCGCTGACTCGCAATCTTACGGTACCTAATACACATAGCCTCGTAGATGGTGGGCCATTGGGGTTTGTTGGGTATGCTCCGTAGTATGCTATGATTATTTCAGAGAGAGAGAGAGAGAGAGAGGAGAGAGAGAGCAGGCCACATGACACAACTGCTTTGATCGCGTACACGTTTGAGACGCACACACCAACATATGCGCCAAGAGAGGTTGCCGCCGGCCATTCTTTCTGTGTGTAGCACGTCACCATCCCAAGTACAGTCGAGGGACCCTTTTAGTGCCGGTTGAATAGTGCCAGATGCCCGGTATAGTGCCGGTAAAATCTCTGCACACTGGCGGAGCTCTCAATAGTGCCAGATCGGCACTAATTAAAGCATGCCCGATATAGTGCCGGTTCGGCACTGCTGTCACCCCCAATAGTGCCGGTACTCCGCACGCGCGAAACACACACACGCACAACCCAGGGCAGAAAACATAGACTCCACACACAGAAATAGGGTACACGTGCTGCTGCAGACCCGAACAGCTCTACACAGGGGCGTACCATGCCCTGTGCGGAAGGTGAACTGTGCCAACTACAGGACACCACGCCGCAAGACCCTCATGGTCACGGCTGCCAGGGAGGATGTGGCGGGCGACTGCACGGCATTTGCGGCAGTGTGGTTGATGTAGGCAACGAGAATCACCGCATCTGCAGCGCGTGCGTCGCCAAAGCCGGCAAGCGCAAAGTGTCAGCAGCAGACAGCACTGGGAAGGCACAATCTAAACGTCCGAAGGCCACGAATGGGGGGAGTAACAAGTCTCAGCCTCGTGCGCGGCCAGATTTCAGCGCCAAGTGTGAGATGCTGAAGCTGATGGATCAGAAGGTGACTCATGAGCAGCTAGCAGATCGCTTCAAGTGCTCGGAACGGTTGGTCCGGGATGTGAAGAAGAACAGGAAGAAGTACGAGACCGAGGCTGCTGCAGGACGCGGAGGAAGCAAGAAAAACGTGCGCACAGGCAATAATCCGGAGGTGCGCTACTCTGCTGTTGTTTTAAAAAAATACGCGTAGTTCCCGCGCCTTCTTTGCCTTTTTTTTTTTGCCGGGCCTTGTTTGCAAAGAGTTTTCGTTTTTGCAAGGACCTTTTTCTGTAGCCTTGTTCGTCTATCTGATGTTCTTGTTCTTTTTTCTTCTTCTCTTGTCAAGTTGTTCCCTGTTCTCTGTTCCCTTTCCCCATGTTTCTTCTATTTCTCGACTGTTACAGTACTTGTTGAGCTTATTCCCTCTCGTCGTTCGTTTGTGTCTTTTTTTGTGTTACCTTTTTTTTCAACTTTCTTTGTTGTTTTATCGTTCGTGCGCTGCTGCGCCAGCATATAAACTGCGAACCAAAAATGTGTACTTGTTTGTACTGTACTGGTACATTACATCGCACGCACACCTATTCTTTCAAACGAGTTACAATACATAAATACACATGCGGATGCAGCGGCGAGCTTCTGTGGTTTTTCAAATGCCCGGAAATGTTTCCTTCCCACTACGATGCACTGTGCAACGAGGCTTAATGTTCGAAACTAATCGTGCTATCTTTTGTACCCTCTTTATTGTTTACTCCTCGTTTGACGGTCAATAGGTGGACGCCATAGCTCTTGACCTACTAGAGAAAGCCCGGAAGACCAAGATGCCCGTCACGCGCGACGTCCTTCGAAGCTTCGGCCGTGCCGCCAGGGCAACCCTGCTGGCTGATCCAGCAGCTTCTAAGGAAGTGAAGGCGAGGGTCGAGGATTTCAAGGCCGGCGAAAGGTGGGCCAGGAACTTCGTGAAGCGCAACAGCATCGACAGCGTGAGACTTCATGGCGAGGCTGGTAGCGTCAACAAGGAGGCCATCAAGGAAGCCATGGAGGAACTCAAGGCCCTTTGCGCAAAGTACCCGGCTAGGCTCATCTTTAACGTCGACGAGACAGGCCTCCAGTGGAAGCTCATGCCCAGGCGCACGTACCTCTCCAACTTGGAGGATCGGAAGACGGCGCGGGGCTCCAAGGGCATGTTCTTCAAGGATCGACTGTCTGCCATCATGTGCGCCAATGCCGACGGCACTGCAAAGGTTGACATGTCCATCATCGGGAAGGCAAAGGGTCCCCGCTGCTTCAACGACACGCCTTCACCTCTCAAGTACTTCTCGCAGGCCAACGCCTGGTCCGACACCGCGACTTTCCGCAAGTGGTGGTGTGAGGTCTTCCTCCCGTTCGTTCGGCGCTTCACTCACGAACCTGTGCTGCTTCTGATGGACGGCTGTGCTTCTCACGGTGATCTAGTGGATGATCGGGGGCAAGTTACCATCAAGTTCTACCCTCCAAACTGCACCTCCGTACACCAGCCTATGGATCTGGGGATCATCGCCGAGACAAAGTGCAACTACAGGAAGGAGCTGCTCGATGTGAAGACATCGACCATGTTGGTGGCTGACACCCTTCGTGCCGAGGCCAAAGCTCGCAAAATGAAGGCCGGGACAATGGGGCTGGCGCAAGGGCACCAACCTCACGTGCGGGATGCCGCTGAACTTCTCCAGAAAGCATGGGCCAGCGTCACCGCCCAGGACATCGCCAGGTGAGGTTTGAGCATGTGCAATCGCTGTTTATAATGTAAACTGTTCAACTCGCGCCTTGGTGCACATAGCTTTGGTGGTACAAAGGTAACGTGGGTAAGGTTGTACGGATAGATTATATTGTTTTCGACTGAGTTTTCCAACATCCGAATACATATCTTCTTTGCTTTTCGCAAAAACTTGAGTCCTCCCCCGCCTATGAGTCTTTGATCGTCCCTGGGTTCATCTAACATCCGCTTGTTGTCCACCCACAAACGTATGCATGACATTTTCTGCGCTACCTGGGATCAGGTGCTTTGTCAAAGCCGAGACTCTTCCGGACGAGATGGCCGCTGAGCTCACCAAGCAATACGGAAAGTCCCAGTTCCACGTCGCCGAGCCTACCTTGAAGGCTCTCACGGAGACTCTCAACACGTTGAGCACGAGCGTGCACGAGGCGCACAAGCAGGGTACCCAAATCGAGGACGAGGACATCGCCGAACTCATCGCCGAACTCCGCATCGAACCCGGAAAGCCGCTCCTGGAGGAAGCGGTGAACGCGATTCAAGGGTGGGCTACCATCGAGGACGACGATGAAGTGGTTGAGGCTCTCAGAGAGGATACGGTGGAAGACATGACGGCACAGCTGGCTGGGACTCGAGTGTCTACCGGCCGCGAGGAGGAGGACGAGGAGGAGGACAGCGGCGATGACAACACGGGGCTCGCGCGCCGTGTCCCACCGGCTTATGGTGAACTGTCGTCTCACTTCGGCGTCCTGGAAGCGGCAGCAGAGGAGAGCGGCAATGGAGACGCGGCGCTCTACCTAGCGAAAGCGAAGATGGCGATGATTGCAGCGCATTCCAAGAGGCGGGTGCGCCAGGCAGACATGAGGGAGTTTGTTGCTACGGAGTAAGGGCGGGGAACAGCTGTGGCACTAAAAAAACGGTTGTTTGATTTTTGCGGTGCGCTGCCCGTCGTGCATGTCATTTTTTTTTTCTTGCAACATCGAAGCGGGTGCGCCAGGCAAACAGGAGAGAATTTGTCCCGACGACAGTACACAAATAAGCAAATAAGTGAGGTGCAGAAGAAAATGAAGAACCAAAGAGCGCCCCAAGACAACAAAAAGAAAACTCAACTCTGCCCACGCCCATGCTGGAACTTCACTCAACAGTACAGTAATAGTGTCGATCCATTTCGTTCTTTGTTGGCCCCGTAAGCGTGGGCGCTACACCATAAATCGAACACAACCTCATTAGTGCCGGTACCGGCACTAATGAGGGATTGGCCAGCCCTCAATAGTGCCGTTTTGGCACTATTCGCAATAGTGCCGGGTGCCCGATTTAGTGCCGGTGAACGCTCTGTGCACGTACCGGCACTAAAAGGGTCCCTCGACTGTACCGGTAGGATTTTCCAAGCGTGCGGCAACTCGGATACCTGTGTGAAAATTGATTTCATTCGTTTCGTTCGCGCAATTTTATCGCCCGCCTGTGGTCATGAATCCCAGACTGCTACGGCTGTGCTGCAACGCAAAACGCGTTTCCCTCGACGACATATCTGCCATTGACACGCCACTGCTGCTGCTGTACATGTATGTACGTCAACTTGCACCAACAGAAGCACTTGTTCGTTTTGCACATCACACCTGGCACTAATGACACGATCATCCAGCACGATGCTAGCACCCGCACCATCGTCTTGATACCAGGCACTGCTGTAGTGCTGTTGGGGCGGGGCCTGCGTGGCTGCGCTGTCCGGCCACTAGCCAGCAATCTCAGAGCCGTAGACCGCACAGCAACCAGGTGAGGGGGGTCTTCAAATTGTTTTTCAATGGCTTATATTGCATACCCCTCCCACGGAGACTCAGGTGCATTCTGGACCCCCTCGCTCACCACGTCAAGTTGATCATGTGTCTGACCTGCTGTGCATGATATAGCAAAGAGCGTGCACATCCAGTACGTGCTGTGCTTGCGAAGCACGTTGACTGAATGAGAATCCCTGCTGTTATCGGTGGATGCGAAATCAGCAACTGGAGCAGCGCAAGGAGCGGGCGGCATGTCGCCTTTTCCGCTCCTCCTGCTGCTACGGGTCTGAGCTGGCGCACTCGCCGAGGCAGCTTAGTAGCACCAGCACCAGCTCAAGCAGCACGATTCCCTCGATCAAGAGGAATGACCATGCTGGCCAGCTCCACCGCAGACGAGAAAAGCCTGGAAGAGGCCCATATTAGCCGCCTGGAAGAGGCTCGCATGCTAGTGCGGGCGAGACGCCAGGAGGCAAAGGCGCGGCAGGCCGCGATGGCCGCAGCGGCCGTCGAGACTGCACCCGCGGCGAGAGGCGGCGGCAGTAGCAGCTCCACTGCGGCCAAGGATCCAGCAACTCCTGCGAAACCAACGCGCCCTGGCTCGGGGGTTGGTAGCAGTGCCCCTATTAGTTCTAGAACTTCGGATGTCGATGTTGCATCTGGCAGCAAGAAATCGTCGAGCCGCTTCCGCAGCAGCAGCGGCGCAATCAGCAGCAACAGCCGTGGTACACGGGGTGGGTATTACCCTCGAGCGCGGCCGGGCGCGGAGAGTAGAGGAGCTAGAGGACCAGGAGGAAGAGGGGCCGGAGTTAAACGTCGCAGAGTCCTGCCAGACTTCACAAAGGTTACGAAGGCTACCGCTGTTCCTGTGCTTGCTGCTGCCGGCGACGAAGATGACACGGGGCTGGTGGCGGCGATACGGGCGACTCTGGACCAAACCAGGGCGCAACTGGCTGGGCGCAAGCCTTCTACGTCAGCGGCAGCGGGAGGGGTGCTTCCTTCGCTCACACACGGCGCCAAGCAGCAGGTCCGAATTGCATGTGTATCCTGCAAACCTGGCATTGCTCCCGCTATACCTTTCTGCGCTCAGGGACTCGATAGTTGGTGCATGCAGACCAGAACCGTGTTGTGAACGACGTGGATGACTCAACCGATACCATCGAGACGTCTGCGAAAGTGTGGACATATGTACCTTGCAATGATTGTCTTTGACGTCTGGTCCAGGTCGACGGCAGTCCAATCGCTCCTGAAGTGTTATTGAACCTTTTCATTGAGAAGCAAAAGAAGGCGGTTTGCATCGTTCGTGCGATATCCTGCTCCCGCGTCGTGGAACAACTGCAGGCACAACCCTCCAATCCCACCGCCTCCCGAACCTCCATCTTCCTACACTTCAAAACTAGCATCCGTTTTCCTTACTACTGCATCGAAACACAGGGCTGGCTGCGTGTGATCGGTCTCATCCGCCGAGCGTGCGGAGGGGCCGAAGAAAGCGATCGTGGAAGCAGCGGCGGACCGAAGGGCGCTGCCACCGGCGGTGTCGAAAGCAGCGAGGTGCCTCCTCCTCCACCACCTCCTCGGGTTGCGTTTGAGCTGGCCCTTGAGGTCTGCGTCCTGTGCGAGAGGCCGGATGCAGGGTTGGAGGTGCTGAGTCTCATGCGCTCGGCGGGGTTGCAGGCGAATTTGGAGGACTTCAAGGTAAGCGTTAGAAAGGCCAGCGTAACGCGGAGTGACGAGACTTTAGTGTTTTCTTTCCTTCTGCGCCGCTCTTTGTTGGTCCTGAGGGTGTAGTGGTACCGATGCCTCCCCGCGTTCGCAAACGCATGTCTTTGATCTGGAGGGTTCGGTTTGTTGCGGTCTACGTTGGGAAGCGTTCAGTGACAACAGGCGAAGCGAGCCTTAAATCGTCTGTCCCTCCCTTTCGCACCCCCGCTTGCCAAACTTGTAAACTAACTCCCTTTCGTTATATCCTCGCGCCTGCATCCGTGCGGGCTTTGCTCGCAGACTGTGCTCAAGGGCTACAGCGCCAACAGAAAGCAGGGCAAGGCTCTCTTCACCGTTCAGGTTTGTGGTGGATACTCGGTACGGCTCGGCTCTCGAAGGTGTCTTTCCCACCTCACCTATAGTTAGGCATTGTTGAACCCCGGCAAGGCCCGCCTGACAATGCAGGTTTGTGGTGGACACTCGGTACGGCTCGGCTCTCGAAAGTACCTTTCATTCCCCACCCGTGCAGTAGATCGGAGTTCTTGTGTTCCGTGCCGGGCCAAGAGGCACGCAGCCCTTTCGTTGTTCGTCCCGAGGTGGGTGGTTTGTGGTCACGAATTGGTTGGCGTCTACTTTGAGCTTACGGCGTCTTGCGCGCGCCCATCCAACCCCATCCATCCGGGCGAACCGCGGACCTCGCATCCATGATCCTACGGCCAAGACATACAGTAGTCTACGCATCAAAATTGATGAAGCAAACATATGGGATAAAGTATTGAATCCGTGCTTCGGGGTTAGGGTTAGGGTCAGGGATAGGGTCTGCGTGCCCCTTCCCTATTCTTTATCTAGATACTCTTAAAATCCTGCGTAGGCGGTCCAAGACATATCATCACCACACAACAAGTGATAACCTCTCGCCCCCACTTCGGCAAAGCTAATGATTCTGCCCCCCCCCCCC
>CACKRE030000680.1:0-17059 GCA_902602495.3 Ectocarpus sp. CCAP 1310/34 | reverse complement strand
CGCCCCCCCCCCCCCCCCCATAACAGGTACGAGGCACCCTGCAAAGAATTCTCGACGTCTGGCGGGAAAGCAGTGGCAACGCCGAAGGCGGCGGAGCTACCTCCAGTCCTCTCGAGGACCTCATTTTCGTGACCGGCACGGGGACTGTCAAGAATCCCCCCCCCGCCCCCGACACCGCCGCTCCATGGGCTGGTGACGTCATCGACGACGATGGTAGCGCTGGCGACGGTGATATCGTTATCGATGTTACCGTCGCCGAAGACACGTCAACCACAAGCACCGGGAGCGCCAGGGCCGAACCAACAGCGACAAGCTCTGCCTCCGTGGAGACAATGGGAACAGCGGCTTCAGGCGCCGCCGCTGGTCGAGGAGGGTGGCGAGTGGCCCGATTTTCGGACCGCAGTTTCGGTCTTGGGCGGGTGTTGGTTGAACACCTCAGGACGGCGTTTGATCCCCCGCTTAAGGCGCAACCGAGGGAGTCTGTGGCCGGGTGTCTGGTGGTCAAGGTGGAAGACCTGGAGACGTGGGCAGCAGCGCAAGAGGGGGGGGGGTCATTGTAGCCGGGTGTGAGAGGAGAGAGGGTCAGAGGAGGTAGGGGGGGCAGATAAGGGGTGCGAGGTCGGGGTTGTGTGTTGCGTGTTTCCTGAAGAAACGAAATATGATGGAAGAGCTAATACGGATCCGCCTTGCCGAAGACTAAATTTTGACACAAGTCAGACAATCGATCCCCGCAGGATGTTGGCGATCCACTCCGCCCTATCCAAACGGCTTTTGTTGTGCTCCCGTTGCGCCACAACAGAGGCATTACCAGCCGAAAAAGAACCGGCTCTAAGAAGAGACGAAAGGAATCGGATCAAAGCGGAGACGAAAGGAATTTCGTTTGCCCCCGTGCTACATATCGCACGCGTACTCCACGCCGATGGCTGTGGCACATGTTTGTTTTTTTCGTTTGTTTTTCTTCCATTGGACTCTGTCGTCTGCCCCTCTGGCCCCTATCCTCCACTTCTACCAGCTAGACGACCCAACCGGGGTCACAGGAGGGGGGGGGGTGGGACCCCCTCCTGCGTTTCCTGCCTGAGATATTTTTATCGCGAGAAGGATACAGCAATCCCTTCCATCGCGACTTAAGAAGTCGATCAAGTGTACTAACAACGAGCTTTGCAGCGCATCGCTTCCAACCGAGACCAGGATTTAATTAGCGAGAAAACACTCACTCTGTCGGGACGACATGTAGCCACATGGGGTTATTGATTCTCTCACGGGGCAGAACAGCATGGTGGACTTCTCTTGCCTTTGAGTCCTCCCGCAGCCGCGTGTGTTTCGCCATCGATCCTCTTACGCGGCTGTCGCCATCACGTAGACCCTGGTCAATTACCACCCGATGTCCTCTCCATGCCTGTAGAACCTCCCAGTCGGGATATCGTTGGCCGAACTAAGCGCGATGTCCACCACCTCAACTGCCGCCTCTTCGGGGGAAACCGCGTCTCCTCTTGCCATCTCTTCCTTCGCTCAAATAAACAACAGACAGGGTGATAAGGTACGGTGGTACATTCTGTACTTTGTGTTATTCGCTTTGCTTGGGAAATAATCCTATCAAACCATGTACCAAACATAACGCAGTAATTTGAACCGTTAAACGGGTTAATACCAACGCCGACAGCTGGGAACAGGGTCATACGTGCTTTCCATAACAATTGGTTACCTAACGAGAAGCCTGGTTAGGTGAGCAATACGAAGAGCTAAACAAACCGACTCTTCCCTCCACCTTTCGCTAAGTAAGGCGGTGGTGGAAATACCTTTGAGGTCATGCGAGTAAGAACATCGCCGGGGCACACGGCCACGAGCCGCACCCCCCTCCCCCGAACGCCAGTCCTGGACTTGGTGTTTTCGGATGCTTCTGCTGGCACCGTTGGAGCTTGAATACACGGCGCCCACGTGCGGACGGCGGCGTTGACAGCAGCCTTAGAGAGGCTATAGGCCGGTGTGGGCCCAAACGCGATCTCCTCCACTTGCGCTTGTTCTCCCTCTTGTTGAGATCCTGTTGGTGCCGTGCTGTTCTCCTTTGATGTGGTTGTGATGGTGTCGGTTGCGGCGGCCAACAGGTCCGACAAGGGCGACTTTACGTCCTGTTGTTTTCGGAAGAGCCATGAGGGAGGTTCGGGGTCAGTCGTTGAAGCGTTGGAGCAAGACTTCTCAGCACAGCGCATATGAAATGCACGTTGGGTTGAACTGCACCCAAACGGGAAGCGTACTTTCGATGAGACAGACGACTTCGTTTGCACCCAGTTTCATAGCAACACTTCATGGATGCCTCGAAGCGAGTAGACTGCCTTCGCTCGCCATCGGAGCTAGACTTTCTGGTGAATTTCTCGAAGCACCCCACCCGAACACTGCTGTATTTAAAGCTTCAAACTGAACACCCGTCACCTCAAGACTCTGGGCTTCCGCGAGCAGTCCGCGCCACTTGCCCCCGAGGAAACACAGTTCGCCGTCCCCACTGGAAATCCAGACAACGGTCGGTGGCTTCAGCGACTTCATGGTCGATGTGATTCCATTACCTTCCAGCATCAAGCCAGCCTTCTTCTTCTCTTTTTGCGCCACCATTAGTGCCGCCGCTTCAAGCGCCGGCATACAAGCTTCCACTACCTCGAGCGCACCAAAAAAGTTGACCGCAAGGGTTTCCCGAAGAATGCCGGCGGCCGCCGCCCTGTTCTGTGGCCCTTTCCTGTCCTTTTCCGGGAAGCACACCCCCGCATTGTTGAACAAGATGTCAACCCTTCCACCAAGGTGCCCATTCACGCAGTCTTCCCGGAAGGCCTCGACGCTTCTCGGGCAGGTGACGTCAATAGGGAAGAAGGACGCCAAGGAAGCCGTTGCGATCGTGCAGGGTTGGCGCTGCCGGCGCTGTTGCTGTTTTGCCCGGAGTCGCTCCAATGCGTCGCGGCCCTGTATGGAAGGAAAATGATGCAAGTTTCAAGAACGAATCTGCCAAGGTGGCTTTTGGCAGTGTCAGGGTGAAACGTGCATCTCCGCTGTCTCGATCTTTACGCATGAGGTCATGAAAGACTGGTGTACAATCGGTTACGAGGTACAGGACAACATTTACGCTAGTAGCAGCAGGAGTGGAGCAGCAGCAGCAGCAGTAGAGACTGCAGGCAGTGTCAGGGTGAAAGGTGCATCTCCGCTGTCTCGATCGTTACGCATGAGCTCGTGAAAAACTGGTGTAAAATCGATTACGAGGTATAGTACAACATTTATCCTAGTAGCAGCAGGAGTGGAGTAGCAGCAGGAGTGGAGCAGCAGCAGCAGCAGCAGTAGAGACTGCAGCCGCCGCAGCAGCAGCAGCATTCATATGGTAGGATGAGCAGAGCCCTTATGCGCACCTCTTGCTCGTTGCGGCAAGCGAGAACGACATGGTAGTCGCCCAGCTCCAGCATGCGATCGGCGATAGCAAATCCGAGGCCTCGATTTGCTCCCGTCACGATCACGTTTCTCAAGATCCCACCATGATCACCACCGCCAAGCATCGCAGGGACATGGCTGTCGTCTCGACTCTCCCACAGGCTCATTGTGGCCATTGCATCGTCTCTGCCCCGCCGCTTGCTGCGGTTGTTGAACGCGGGTATAATCCCATAAGCGTGCGAGCCTTGCATACACCGAGGATAGCGATGAAGCAAGCCTCTTCGTGCCCTTGACGCGAAGCACTGCTGTGGTTCAGATGACATCGGCACTGCTATGGGTGGTAGAATGTGGCAATGCAACTGAGACCAGCGCGCCGGCATGATAACCAAGCAGGAAGACCAGCGCATGACCCGGTGAGGCACTCGACACTTNAAGACACTGCGTCAGCAGCGCTACTTTTCAGTTCTAGAGGGCATCACGTCGTTGTTCTCTTTTGCTATTCCCATGACTGACCAAGGTGGGAACGGTTCCTGTATTGCCCCCTCCCTCCCTCCCTCCCTCTCCCTTCCCTGCTCCCATAACCACATCGCCACATCGCCACATCGCCACTCGCCCGGATGCGGCGAAACAACCTCGGGTCTGCTGTGCGGACAAAACGGTACCGGTTCGATCGAAATACCAAGGGAATGAACCACGGCCCGGCGCAGAGCACAGAGCCGCCGGTTCTTTGATGCTGGACGACTTGATCGACCAGACAGGACATTCGAACGCTTTGCCGAGCCTTTCGCCTTTTGACTCTATAGCGAACTGATATATTCCCAGGCCTGACGCAGTGTGCGGTACGTTCTCTATCAACCTGTCCAAGGTCCTATCCACACTCGCCTTCAATACGTAAGGGATCTCACTCTCTGGCGATCTGATGTCGGCCAGCGAAGGCAACCTGATGGACGAAAAGAACGCGGCGCGTTCAGAGCTGCACAACCTCTTGGTCAAGAAACTCATCGCGAGATACGGGCACGAGTGAGCTGAGACTGGTGTCACAACTGTTTTAATGACTGCTCGGTATCGATTGCTGTTTCAAGTACAGAATGATCTATCGACCAGAGACGACGTTCAACGGTAGACTACATGACAATGTGTAGTAGCTCTAGGGAAGAAATTTGGATTTATGTAGACCTCAAGACGGAGCAGATCGACTACCATCGCAAACACTTGGAGATATTCGTGTGTACCGACAAGGGCACGGTCCTTTGAGTTTGTAGTTAGTTGAAGCCTGCAGGGACCATGTTGTCGTATGTACCACGTACATTGTTTTACGGTAGTACATACAGTTAGTAGTCTACATGGTGCCGGACACGAACATCTATCGGTATTATGCAGCATGTACGAAAGCACGACGCGCGGGAAATGGTGTTGTTGGGAGCGAATTGTAGCAAGAGC
The DNA here is from genome assembly GCA_902602495.3 of Ectocarpus sp. CCAP 1310/34. Taxonomy (NCBI): domain Eukaryota; class Phaeophyceae; order Ectocarpales; family Ectocarpaceae; genus Ectocarpus; species Ectocarpus sp. CCAP 1310/34. Next base: position 12,217 of record CACKRE030000680.1, on the reverse strand, counting down.
AAGACACGTTGTACAGCAAGTATGGCCACGTCAATGAAGGTGACCGGCAAGATATAGTCTACACGAGGTACATACTAGGTTAATTCCAAGCAAGCTCGGAGCAACGAACGATGGGGACTGCCACGAGACCTAAATCGTTACGGAAATACAGGAAATACTGATGAAAGCGCCCACACTGAAGAGCTTCATGCTCACCTTTATCTCAATACGTGAGAACTTTAGCGCCATTAGTGAGCCCGGTTAAGAGCCTCAGCCTTGGCCAAAGCTAGAGCGGGTGCTATCCGTACACCAAATTAAACTGAGGCACGCAAGCGAAGGAAGACTTTGTTTCCTGATCTCTTCAACGCACAATTGTGGTACAAGAGGTCGAAATTATGGCTGTAAATGGTCTTCAAGGCACACTCGTCCACTTTTTCTACCAAACGCGCCAAGCAAGAAACACGAGTCAGGAAAACTAACGATGTGTTGTATCATGAACTCGACGAACAGAATCACCTCGTGTTTCGTCGTCTGGTGTATGTAATCTACTGTAGTTGGTACCGAGCTGACTGTGGCCGGGAGGTTTCGAAGCGCAACAAGACCAATTTTCAGAACATCCTCAGTGAAAAATTGTGACGAAACATCCACAATGCAATCTACCTAACCATATACCCAGTGATTGCCGACGATGTAGAGCCTAAACAAGTACATTGTCGGATTCGAGAGCTAAGGCTAGACTATGCTAGTATGTTCATGCTTCTCAATGGCAAAAACGCATCTCCCTCAGCACCGACGCACATGGTGCTTCATACCGCTTGTTGCCGCACAGCGAGACCGGCAAAGGAACTCACTCGCATCCGGTCAACCATCTCATCCAAGCGGAGGTTGACCTCTTCATGCACAGTCACAAAATGGTGAAAGCCGGAGATTTGTCCCGGCTGGAGCGAGCGGTGAGGGCTGTCGCGAAGGTCAAAGATGCGCGACGGCAGCTTCACCAACAAGCACACAATCCAAGAACACTGGCAACGCCTCGCTCGGCCACCTCTACATCGAGAGGGGGATCAACCCGTCGGAGCACTGCATCATCGAGAGGGTCTCCGAGGGTGGCGACACCTGGAAGACTCCAAACGCCACGCAGGAGCGAAAGCGCGCCGCGCCCGAGCACTGCTGGTAGTGTGTCTTTGGGATCTCAGCAGCAGGGTTGGCGGAGAAAGGTTTTGTCATCGCGCGGTGGCGATAGTCGTGACTACGGCGTTGATAGTCATCGCGAGGAAATAATGGGTGTTCCAAGCAATATCAGGAACGAGTGGCTCATCTTGGAGACTTACCAACAAATACTGGCAGACGAAAAGCAGGCCGAGGAGGACCGGCGGGCGCAAACAGGTGCAATGCGTAGGCTATCCAGATTGGTATTAAACTCGCAGTCTGAGGAGTGTCACCGCCCCCCCGGCGAGAGATCGTGCCCGTATGCAATACTACACGTTTGTTCACTCCTTCTCAACTCAGTGACATTCACATGTGGCCGCCTGTCTCTTTCTCCTGAAGCCCGTCAGCGTTGCAAGCAAGGCCTGGATGAGCAAATCCAGCAAAAGCTGGCCCGATCAGAAAAAGAAAGGCGCGAGGCCGACGCTCGAAGAGAGCAACAGCGAAGGGCACTAGTAGAGCACCAGGCTCTCCAGGAGGAGCTGAAGGAGTCTTCGAGGAGAAAGGCACTGGTATGTCCTGATGTCGGCAGGCCAAGAATCCGCGGTCCCGAGGTTCCTCAACATTTCGTAGTCGCCAAAACTAGACAGAATGATTGAACTACTGAAACAATCACTAACTAAAACAATCAATTTCTGGCAAAACCTACGGCCAGTCCGATATTATGGATGTGACGAGCTCAACGACTTCGAGGTGAAGCGAGCATCGGGTGTATGTTTGACAGTGGGGATTGCTTGATTCCCAACCGTACGCAGCAGCACACGCGCATGCGTGATTTCCATTCAATGAAACAGTGGTGGAAACTCGGACCTCTTACGATTGGTCAAAAACATACCGTGTTGAGGTTATTGCGTCCATCTTCCGAAGCACACCTCTTGACTCTGCGCCTGGCCCATCTGTTAGTCTCTGCAACCTATGTAGGGCCAACGCTGAATACCACCCCAACCCGATCTCTACCCCTGATAGGAAGAGAAGTACGTGCGGGCGACCCAGATCTTAGGGAACGAGAGGAGACGTGAGTGGGAGCGCCAGAATAGAAAAGTCGAAGAAGCGAAAATCCTCGAAGATTGCAAGAGAAAGCTGGCTGAGGAAAAAGAACGGCAGGTATGCATGTTGACTTTGTTGGATGTGAGCCACTTGAAGGGCAAAAAAAGGCATCAGGCCGTGATACTGCAGTCGTTCAATCCATCTCTGGATCTCAAGTTTTGAAGACGTTGAGTTGGCAAGGCAGAAAGCTCTGGCGCTCAACAGACAGCTTCGATAGTATTGTCGTTAAACGAAAGTTGGCAATCTACCTTGACATATGCTAAGGCGCCAGAAAGGTTCTGCACGAGGTCCTGCTACGCTGTGGTCGGTGGCACGTATCGTTGAGCAAGCTTCTTTCGCGCACGCTGACGGCTATTTTTGTCGAGCACGGTTCTCAACGACATGCAAAGCATCGAGCAATGTTTTGTCGAGCGATGTTGTGCAGGATGGTGTCCTACTAAATACGTATGGCCCTCCACACCCTTTTTCCATCGTTGACCGTCGAGGAAAACAATTGTACCATTGGGCGGCGATCTGATAAGCACGTGCTACAATGTAGCATGCAATCGTGTGCAATTTTCCCGTAGATAGGCACCTAGAGGTTTTCTTCCGAGCCTGTCCAATTTTCAATTCCTACTCCCCAACGGATAATATGACCCTTGTAACGTAGCGCCTCTGATTTATTCTTATCGTTGCGGGGGAGGTGTTCTGCTTTGCTTCGAATATAACCTCGCCAGTTGATTCGTGTCGACGGTTGGTGCATCGAAAACAAGTCCAGAACCGATCTAGTGCTCACTCTCCAATCGTGTCTCCGCGGGCTTTGTAGGCCGCCAAGACCATAGGGCAAATTATTGCGTATCAAAAGATCACCCGACGTTGTCGTGAACCGTGGCCTCGATTAGTTCCTCTTTCCATTTCATTATCGGTGCTGACAGCTCCAGAAGCGGAAACAGATAGCCGAGTCGCTGAGAGAGATGAACCGCGAGAACGTCGCCAAGCTGGCCATGCGAGAGAAGCAGAAAATTGCTGACGCTGAGGAGGACAAGCGTCTCATGCTGGAGTACCGGGAGAGACTCGACAGGTACGTTGTGGCGAAAGGAGAGCTTCTCGATTGCTTGGCAGTGGGTGACCTCCATGGTTGCTAATGTGGCTTATCAATAAACTAAAACAGCTTCCCTTGCGAGTTTGGGCATGCAAAATCGAGGAACAGAATGGTTCACGCAACCAGAATGGTTGGGATTGATCACTTGAGCCATTCGACATGGAACTCCGTTTTTGATTACCAGCCTTAGCCACTATCGTTGGTGAAGACAACGGTCAGGCGTCTAACACTGTGTTTCGAAAGTCTGCCTCGAACGGCTATGGACATAAGTAGTGTTTGTGCTGTTGTGTTTTCAACAAAATGACATTATAATAGAGTTTCAGGGTCTCCGAGGATAGGTCACAGATGCCATACCTCCCTTGATGTAAAGAGATGAAGATCTCTCTTCTCTATCTCTGCCTCTCTCTTTTGTTTTTCTATCATCTCCTTCTCCCTCGTCCCGTGGGCATTTGTCTGTCCTTTCTACGCTCAAGGTAGTGCGAAAGAACGGCAACAAACTAGGATAGAACTGTCTGGCATAACCTCCTCCACCAAAAACACGAAAAGCAGTTGCTGATGACCACACCGTCGCGAGATACGCTCCACGATTACCCCCCGACGTGTGCTTTTTGTTGTTGTGCCTTTTCTACCAGGGAGCAGGCTCAACGGACCGCGGCACACAATAAGCGGCTGCAGCGCTACGAGATGATTGGGAACCAGTGGGCGGAATCCGGCGCTGGCAAGAGGCAACGCGACAAAGACATTGCCGAGGAGAGGAGGATACTAGCCGAGGCCGCCATAAAAGAAAAGATCGACGAGGATAGAGAGATGGTGAGCATTGCGCGTTGTCGGTTTCAAACACCGCTTTACCTCGTATCCACTTGTTGTTCTAACGCTGGTGTGGTAGGGGTGACACCTGTAGTGAGGTTGTCGTCATCAGGGAAACGGCAGGTGCAGACCGAGACCTTCTGAGCGACGACGAAGAACGAGAGCACCGGGTTGTGCCCGCATCCCAAAATTTGGCAAAATCCCCCCAGTTGGACTGCCTGTTTCGTGAATACATTTGTTTACTGTAAAGTGTCTTACCGACCTACTGGTACAAGTTTTTGTGTACACGCATCGGTTTGATCTTTCCGGTCCGTTCCTGACGTCGCGATCTTGCTCGTGCCTACACACACGCCTTTGTGTCAGAGGGACAAGCAAGCGCTTCGGGTGGACCGCCTCCGATGCTTGGAGGACAACAAACGGCTTGTGGGCGACAAAGCTGCACGAAAACAGGTACGCCCGCCCAATACGCTTGCGCGCCGAGAATATTTTTTCCTGTGCATACATGCTTACCCGGAATCAAGGGTGTTCTACTTTAGAGTCACACGAAAAATAAGAATATAGAGCACTCCACATAACTCGCGAAAAGACGCCTTTTCCATGGAGGGCAAAATCTAGGATAGCCAAGAACAGGGTACATACTGCACCAAGTTCGAAAACAGAGACTAGAACCCTTTCAATCAGACTTGAGGCCGAATCCGGAATAAACGTGCACCGCCTGCTTCCTTGTACGCTAAACATCCAACTGCTGGCCTGTTCGAACTGATGCCAAGGACGTCGGGGTGCAAGCAGTGCTTTCGGAGTTCAAATTCTTGCAAGGAAATCGTTAACACTTGCGGTACTGAGGCCATCCAAGAGTAAAGCAAGCAGTACTAGGAAAAACTCCCGCTTGCCTGTCAACCGGAGTCGTCAATATCCAAACCTGATACCTGGCCAGCTTGAAGCAACTTTAGTTCCACCACGGCACAATGATTACCGCTCCCCAATCCCCTGCAGCCCACTCCCACCCTCCGTCATGGACTGTCTGGAACCCCTGCACGTGCACTTCGCTCGTGTGTTGCAGTGAATCGATTAGTGGCCCTCTTGACAACAAGGCTGGAGAGCCGAACACCCATGGTAGATTGGAAAAATGCCCTCAGCTCGCAGATTTACTCGACGCAGGTACACCGGTTCACACCTTCGGTACGTTTTCTAGGAGTGACCGACAAACTTCCTCGGAGAAGAAAAACCGATTGGGCCTACGTACCACATCGCCTCCCGACTAAACCTGTCAGCTCGCTCGCTACCATCGTTGCCGCCGGCTGAAACGCAACCCGGAACCTCGCACGAAAGGCGGAAGAGAAGCTGGAGGCCGAGTACGCCCAGCAGTTCCGCATTGAGGGGGAGATGCACATGGCCAAAGGATTAGAAAGGAAGAGGGAGATGGTGCGCGAGAAAAAAGCGTACGCCCGAATGCTAGAAGAACAGGTGCGTTTTGACCCGTCGTGTTCTCCCTCGTATCCGTTATCACGTTCGAAAAGATTGTGGACAGAAGAACTCCTTATGAGACTGAGAGCCTCCGTGATACAAAGCCTCTGCGATAGCCAAGTAACCACCAGAGTTAATGTTGGGGAAACAACGACGTCGTAATTCTCGGTAGGGTTTCAATTATCTTGGAATGCAACTCCTCGATACACCACTCCTAGGAAGTTATGGGTTTTGTATAGATGGAACACATCTCGTGAAAGTTTGGGTTCTGTTCTTCAGCGGGGTGAACAGCGGGAGGTGGATTCCTTTCTCCTTGCAATCTCAGATGAGGGAGACCAGGGCCGCTCTTCGGAGTGTTCAGATGACGGACACGGAGCGCAAGATGAATGGAGAGCTACTGCGGAAGCTGCAAGGCGACAGAGACCTGCAGGAAAGAATAAGGTAACTTTTCGCTGCACAAATTGTACATAAACTTTCCTTTTGGCGCCGGAAGCTCCTGTTGTACTGGCGGCTCAAGAACACTGTGTGGTTCAGGGTATTCCTCGTCGCGTATGCGCACCTGCGGGTGGTATTGCAGAATGGAAGCAGCTCCTATCTACTTGTTTTCTCTTGCTCGCCCAGGCAACACCATCGCCGAGGCACTCTGTCGGACCGTGCGAACCTAACCCTGACCCATAAAACTGCTTGTGTTCATTACAAACTTGGAAAAATGACGTTATTCGATGCTCTGCGGAACTTCGTGCACATACCCGCGAAGGGCGTAGAAGCAGTACTATCTGTAAGCACACATTTCAGGGTGCGGATGAACATTTGTCTGATGGTGGAAACTCAACCTCAATTGCTTGAAACTGTTCAAGTTCTAGTTCAAGCCGGCGTTGAGGCCCACCATGTTGTGTAGCTCCTTGCCGAATCGTGGTCTACCAGCACAAACTCTGTCGAACCGGCCACGTTCGATTTTCGTCTGTACGACTGCATTGGGAAGGGTCGGGGACACTGCTCACGGTTGGCTAGCGATTGTCCTGCCACGAGAATAAGACGTGCCGGTGACTGCTTCTGGTTGCCAAGGTTCCGTGTGCTTTGAACAGCCCGATGGAATGCCTACCCGATAATGACGGTTGTTGAGCTGCGGTTGCGTGTGTCAACTACAATGTATTCTTCTGATGATCCATTTTTACTCCCAACTTAAAATCTATTCCGCCCCATGCACGTCAACGCCCCGCCCCCCCCCCCCCCCCCCCCCCCCCCCCCCCCCCCCCCCCCCCCCCCCCCCCCCCCCNCCCCCCCCCACCCCGCCCCCTCCATCTTCTCTAAGCCGGCGACTTCTTCACATGTGATGAGCGCAAATGAAGAGTCGGCGTCTTCTGGCACGTCGTGTCGGTGGAAGGAAAACTGGTACAAGTAGTACATCTACTTCGACTATAACAAGTATGTAGTGTAGAAAATAGTGACTCGGCGCTCGCTCTCACGAAGGGGTCACTTGATAGAGGTAGAACCTCAAGACACTAGGTGGGTTGATAGAAAAGGATCGAGGAGATGGATGAGTGTGTACACGCCGTCGTGATACTGGTTCTATGGCGAGGGTTGGGATCGCCCTGGCTTTGGCAATGTTGGGAGCGCCTACTTTCGTATCTTGGACGACAGCGACCGCGAATTCGATGCGCTTGGCCCCCCTTACTGGGTGCCGCTAAACTGCACTGCACCACATACAGTATTCGAACCCGTAGGGTAGTGGTAGTAGTGCTGATGCTAAATAGTGGATTCGGGGAACAGGCACCACCTTTGTGGTACAAAGTATCGAAGCAAAACTCAAAGCTGACATGAATGGTCTATTCATTTATCTACATAGTGCAAGATGCCTTGATCTACATAGTGTAAGAGAGAATCGCCCTCGACCGATGTTCTACAGTGAGGAGATTTTTACCTCTTTGTGCGCTTTCAGCTGTTTTTCTGTCCCCGGTTTAGGTTCTGTTTTCGCTTGTTGTGTCGGGCGGAGGGCACCATGATCCCGGCGTGAAGCTTGTCAACCCCACGTAAAGTTTTGGAAGAATATCGTACAATGTGATGCGATGCGACGGGCTGGATGCGGTTGTGCATGCACAGATGCGATGCGGTTGCATGCGAAAAATTCGGGACCAAGAACAGTGTGAATGCATGCGATGCTACAAGGCGGTTTTGCAAGCAAGCAAAGATTGGGGACAAACACAACGTGTCATCACCATACGCCATCTATTGCAATCATTTTGACTACATTCGGGCGCCGTTCATATATTTACATGTATATTGATCTGTAGAGATCCCCTTCATAGAGGGCACACTCTCCTCAACGCCTGTCGAGGACGATTGATTCCCTCTTTTCACATTGATTATTGGCGTCGCACAGAGACTGCAATTATGCGAATCGACTCCTCACCGGTCGGTCGGGTTCCTGCTACCCCTACAAGCCTTGTTGCCTACATGTCCCAACCAAAGAGGCTACAAGGGGGGGGTAATGGTCTACGGTAGAAGTCGGTCGAGGGCGAGTCCCTCCTACACTACTTCAATGCAAGACCATTCATCTCAGCTTTGAGGTTTGATTTGATACGTGCACAACAAAACACGGTGCCTTTCGCCGAATCCACCAGCATCAGCACTATAATCACTACGGGTTCGAAACGACTGTGGTGCAAATGAGCTCCGAGCATAGACTATAGACTATATCTGGTTTATAGACTAGGTCTATAGACTAGATATATAAGATAAAGTTACACCATTAGACTAGAAGTCTAGACTAGCGCTGAAGGATGCACGTACGGGTTCGAATCCCGGCTGCTCACTTTCCCAAGCACCATTAGTCTAGTTCTTCTCAGGCAGCGTTTGGCGAGGGGTCCGTCCCCGGAGATCTCTACTCACTCACAAACCCAAGTGATCCAGACGGGTGCAAATGAGCTCTGAGGATAACTTTAATTCGATAAAGTTACACCATTAGTTCTATAATAGACTAGAAGACTGGTCAGCGCTGACTATCTAGTCTAGTCTAATGGTGTAACGCTGACTAGTCTAATGGTGTAACTTTATCGAATGTGCCCCTCTGGCCCCTATGCTCCCTCCACTTCTACCAGCTAGACGACCCAACCGGGGTCACATAGGAGGTGGGGGTTGGACCCCCTCCTGCGGTTCCTGCCTGAGATACTTTCATCGCGAGAAGGGGGCGGTACAGCAATCCCTTCCCTCGCGACTTAGACTATGAATGAAGTCGATCAAGTTTACTAACATATATATTATGAGACTGTTGTCTCCAGGTTCGCGTGTGAGCAAGCTCCCTTAGGGATGGGCGGTGTGGATACACACCGGATCAACCTCTCTGGTGGAGAGGCTGATGTACGAAACGTTGAGTTGAGTGTGTGTGTGGCAGGTGGGGATCAACCTTGTGTTGAAGCAAGGTTCAGCATTCAACCTGCACTGACTCTGTCTGTGGTAACACCCCGAAGGTAGATCTCCGACAGGTCATCTGACGTCACAATCTACGACAGTCTGAGGTGGCATTCACAAATATTATAGGGAATACGACACAACCAGGGTATATATACCCTGGTCGAAAAGCGACACACCTGGGTACACAGTCATTAACAGCAGTAAATAAATACACTCATATCATTGGTCAGCGCCCAATTTCATCCCGGTGCGTCCGAAAAGGCGCAGGGTATACCCTGCCGTGACTACTTTTCTCAATACCTATACCCTGTTTTCGGAAATGTACCTTGATCTGTCGGGAAATTGGACCCTTCCATCATTCATTTCCCCCGCAGAAATCTTCCCAACTCTTTTCCCCCTCCAACCATGGGATATCAAACGGCGACTCTTCCCGCCCAATAACAACCATGGCAATGGGGCAGGAATCAGTTTCCGCCCTTGCGAACAACACCCACCGTCAACTCTTCCGGTCAAAATCAACAATGGCCGCCGGGCAATACCCCAGCACAACTCTGTTCCGTTTGGAAACATGCACACGCGCTTACCATACCCTGTGGAGCGACTGACTATATGCGAGACGCACGGGTCACGCTGTGAAAGCGAGACCGATCCAGCATGGTTGACATGCATAGCACGTGCCAGTGTGTGGCGCTGTGCTGGCGGCGAGCTCACGCCCGCAACGAGGGTGGAGGGCAGAGGCAGGACAAGCACACACAGACTCTCGCCCTTGTCATCAATCAAGCACACATGAAGTCTTATCCTTACTCTAGCAGCAGGATACTGTTGTGTCGTGCAACTCGATCACCCTCCCTGTCGATAGAGAGAAGAAAAAGAGTGCTCGTGTGGAAAAGAGGGTTTCGTCCTCAACAGACGTTGGGGAGTTTCAACCTTTATGAAGGTGTTCTCCACATTACCCCCCCCTTTTTCGAGGCTTCTTCTTGTTTGCGAGGCAAGAGAAGTCTTCTTGGGGTAACCGGAACCCGACCGGCTGGCGGCGAGTAGAACCACCTTTTTTCCAACAATTTCTGTGCGTGTTGCGGGTGCGCCTCTTCCGCCACGCATTGCCAGAAGTATGGAGTTCGATAGACAGTGCATCGTTTCTTGGCCCACCCACCGTTTTTCTTTTTCCGTACTCCGGAAGAAAATTAGGTGAGCAGCGGGTTTTGAACCCGTGTCTTTTGCAACCAAAAGTAGTCAACTGACATCTCTTCGTCGACGCCAGTGTGGAAAAGAGGGTTTCGTCCTCGACAGAAGTGGGGAGTTCCAACCTTTATGAAGGTGTTCTCCACACTCGCGTTGTATTTCATTNCGATCACCCTCCCTGTCGATAGAGAGAAGAAAGAGTGCTCGCGTTGTATTTCATCGGCTCATCCCGCTGAAGCCTGACGTTTTCTTACTACATTGATTGGTCGGCTTGGTCGGCTGGTAAGCGTGACCGCTGCCGCTACAGCAGTAGTTCAGGCAAAGAAACACATCGCGATTGAGACACAACAGACAACGCACGCACGCACACACGGCACATCGCAATTGAGACACACAGCAGACAACACACGCACGCACACATGCATAGACTATTCATGTCAACCATGCTGGATCGGTCTCGCTTTCACAGCGTGACCCGTGCATCTCGCATATACACAGGCGGGTTTCTACAGGCATCTGAAGATGATCGACGTCGAAGGTAAGAGGTCGTCGTTCACCTCTCAGAACATCAAGGACGAGGACGGCAAGGTCCTTCGGGACCCCACGTTTATTCGCCAACGGTGGGCACGGTGGTTCCACAAGCTTCTCAACACCAAGTCGCCGACCATCGACCTGCATGCGGCTGACAAGGTCAAGCGGGGGCCCACGTGCGTGCCACTCGACGACATCCCATCTCTACTTGAGGTTGAGGAAGCGGTACGGGAAATGGCCAACAGAAAGGCCGTCGGGCCGGACGACCTACCGGCTGAGCTGATCAAGCTTTTTTTCCTGGACGGAGATCAAGGTCTCCTCCGCGAATTCCACGCCATTGTCGTGGACATGTGGCAGACTGGGGACGTACCACAGCAGTGGAAAGATGCCACCATCAAAGTGTTGTTCAAGAGGGGGGGCACGATGGAGTGCGGCAACTACCGGGGCATCTCGCTCGTCGCACACGCCGGCAAGGTGCTGCTTAAGGTCGTCGCTACACGACTGAGCCACTACTGCGAGCGAGAGGGCATCCTCCCGGAGGATCAGAGCGGTTTCCGCCCACACCGGTCGACGCTCGACATGCTGTTCGCCATCCAGCGGCTCCATGAGCTCGCGAGGAAGGAGAGTCTTGCGGTGTTCGCGTGCTTCGTCGACCACACCAAGGCATACGATTCGGTGGACCGAGACCTACTGTGGGACGTGCTCCGACGCTTCGGCGTGCCCCCGAAGATGCTGGCGGTCATTCGCCACTATTAGATGTATTGGGGGTACTCGTAGCATAGTATGACGGTTGAGATGTTATGTACGTACGTACGAAAGTTACAAGCCAGTGATGAGTGAGATGCGGAAGAATAGGAAATTTCTACATATATTCCTTGGTTGCGAGAGGTATTTGGTGAAGGTTCAGAGAGATTCGTTGAGTGACAAAGAGTGAAGGCGTGACCAGATGCCGTGATGGTTTGACGAGCACTGGCACGCCCCCGATTAATACTATACTTTGCAACACGTTTCTACCCATCCACGCTCCGCCATGAGCCACCCGCTTTGAGCTCCAACCACAAAGAATCGAGCCACCCGAATTATCGATCACGCCTGCGTATGATACGTCGTCTACGAGATCCGCGGTCAAACCACACCAACGCGGAGTGCCACCAACAGCAGCGGGATAAGGAGCGAAAGCAGCGGAACCAGCAGCGGCGGCAGCAATCATCGCAACAGCAACAGCCGCCGCAGCAACAACAGCATCCGCAGCAGCNGCAACAGCAGTACTACCATCCTCGTCCTCAACAGCAGCAGCAGCAGCAAGGCGGCCGCGGTGGGGGGGGCTGGGGTGGTGGACCCCAGCACGGACCTCATGGCGGACGGGGAGCGCAGCAAAGGTATGGAAACCCTCCCCCCCCTCACCCGCAGCAGCAGCAATGGCGACCCCCGCACGGGCATGCAAACGTGATGCACCGGGGAGGTACGGTGCCACGCCCTACGGGGGGCCCGCAAACAGTAGCGAGTATGGGG
>CACKRE030000679.1:28238-52251 GCA_902602495.3 Ectocarpus sp. CCAP 1310/34 | reverse complement strand
GGGGCAGAAGTAGGTCCCCGGAGAGCGTGTAGCGGGAAGCACAGGAGATAGGAGTGGAGAGAGGAAACGTGGCATGGTAGACCAGCGGAGACAGAAGGAAGTAGAGAAAGTGCCCCCGGAGCATTGGTTGTTGTGGTGGTGAGAGTTTTCATGGCGATGTTGGCTTAGCGTGGCTGTATCAAAGAGAAACGGCAGCCATCCGCCGTGGCCCAATGTTGGGGTATGTCGTGACCTTTTTGTTTCCAAGGCGGGCAAAGTTTTGGCAAATGGGTTGTTGTCTGTGGGTTGTAGCATATATCCCCTTTCCGTAAGCATACGCGCGCGTAGACTGTCATCGATTGATGCCAAGTATTTCAACGGTTGCATACGCACCGCACTTTCCCACACGCAATGCTTCTTTTTTTTTTATCCACGGTCACAAAACCCCTTTGTTGACTCCTCGAACCCGGTGCTCGTTCGTTTGTTGTCTGCGTGCTCCTGTGGATGAACCGACTCTGTCACTCTGTCTCTCTGTCTCTGTCTCTCTGCTCTTTCTCTCTCTCTCTCTCTTTCTCTCTCCCTCTCTCTTTCTCTGTGTGTCCTTTTCGACCGTTCGATCGAATGGAATCGACATCGACATCAACATCGAACCATACCGAACCAATATCGCATGGAATCGGATCGGCCGACCAATCGGAAAAAAACTTGCTTCGGTTACATCCCCCGCCAGCTGGAACCGGAGGCTGAGCCAATGAGAGAGACGCAAGTGGCGACGAAGGTGGACACCAGATGGCCCGACGAGGAGGACGAGCCCGAACCGTGGGCCGAGGGAGGAGGCGGCGATGGTGACGGCAGGCGCGGAGGTGGTGGTGGCCGCGGGGGGGGGTTGCGAAGACGGTGGTGATCGTTTTTGTTGACTCGAATCGAGAATTCGTTCCTCGTGGTAGGGAAAGGGAAGGAACTCGGCGGCGGTGGTGGCAGGTTTGCGAACATGGTGGTAGTTGTCTTTTTTTTTTTTGGCTTGTATGGAAAAGTCGTTTGTAGTGTAGGGAAGGACCAAGGAGTGGTAGTGATGACGGTTGTTTACATGAGCGGCGGCAAGCGCGTGCGAAGGGAACGCTCCCAGGACTGCTTGGTAAGTCGGTTGAGATCCCAAATGAGTCCCTCGCGTTGGATGGTGTTGTCTTGGAAGCAGACTCTTGGGCTGCATGTATGAACGAAACTCTCGAGATAAAAATCAACATCGGAAAAAATCAACATAGGCAAGAGTGGCTCCGTTTGGCCAGGAAATACGAAAGAGAAATATTGTGACTTTCGGTGTTTTCTTTGTCTTGGTATTGTCCACCAACCAGAGCTCGATTTTCTTATTTCTTCACATCGCGGCGTTTTTGTTGGCGGCGGGGTGTTGCAGAGATGTGCTCGGCTCGGCTGGTTGACCTTGCTTGATTGCCCATTCTTTTCGCGGGTTGCTTGCTGCTCTGGCGGAGGTGCCCACGCCCAGGAAATGGGGGATCGATTAGTTATCGGTTTCTGTCGACACTCGGAGTAAAAATGAGCTTGGTCTGAGTCGTTGCTGCATGTCCGTCATTCAATATGCTTCGGGAATGAATAAGAGCTTTTCCAGACTAAATTCTTTTTTCGTGTTGAAAGGTCGTGCCTTTGGTTGCGCCACTGCTGTTCGGCTATGGAGTAATCGTGGCGGGGCTTAGATGTTGTGCAAAAGAGTGCCGCAAGGTAGATAAAAAAAAAAAAGCTCTCATCCTATTGCTTCCTTTAGAGCCAATCGGTACGTCCAAGTAGTCCCCTGGCCATGCCTATGTTGGGAGATGGCTGATGATTTGACAATACGAAAAAATGTAACCGCCCTTCGCTGTTAGCCGCCTCTTGCTGTGGGAATTTATTGTGGTACTCCCGTAGTTGAACGTCATACGTGGGGTGCGTGGGAAGCCCCCCGGTGAGTGCGGGCGGGAGGAGCTAGTTCATGCATCATCCCTGAATCCACCCACCCAGCGCGTTTGGGCGTCCGCTTGGCTCCAGGCTTGATCATTTGACAACGTGCCGGTTTGCCGTCACCATGCCAAAGGTGCGCGCGGGGAATGTGATGCATTGTCTTCATTTTTTTGGCGTGATGTTATCCTGACTGTTTCGTGGTATGATCCCTCCTTTTTGTTCTCTCGAGCGGTGAACGCTTGCACGACACATTCTGTGGAAGCAGGCGGCGAATCACTGGAGACCAAACCCGAGCGGTCGCTGAACGAAATACACCAGGCCCCAGGTCCCCGTCCCTGTTACAGTAGACTCGACCTCATGAAGCAGGCAGAGTCTCGCGTGTCGCGCGACGTTTGCTTCTACCCCAAAACTCTTCCATCTTTGTTCTGTAGCTTCACGCAGGCTTCCGTCGCGTTGTGATCCAACCTCGCATTAATAATATGCACATGTACATCCAGCGGCCGCGTAACACCGAAGAAGTTTCAGATAGGCAACGCCGACCAAAGTGTTCGCGTTTCGATTGTTCCCAATCCGCGGTTATCCTCGCAGGGAGTGCAAACAAGCAAACAGATCGTGTAGGAACATGGTCTCGCTAGCGCCAAAAGGGGGGCTGCTGCTGTGGTTTTCGTCCACATGCAATCCCGAGCACATTCGAAGCGCTGGCTGGAGCGATCTTGGCTGGTACCCTTGGTGTTGCCGTCAAACGGTCGGGGACGAAGCGTCAAGTTCGACCATGGCCGCCTCCCGTGTGGCGCGTGAGGTCACCCTGAGCAAGAGCATTTGATAAGACCACATGACCTGCCACACACAAGAGAGACGCAAACCGAAGAGGAAGAAAGCGCCGAAAGATGGCTTGAAAAACGCTACCACATATGTCCAGATAAGATTTGGTCACTTTTCATGCTTCGGCGTGTCTTTCTCTCGCGGCAGCGAGTCTATTCTCGCGATTCTTTCTCAGGGGCACGCAGGAGGCTCGTCGGTACCCTAACGCCCGTGCCCGGAGCTCGGTAGGCCTCCGTGGCGCTTGTGTTTGACGACCAAAGTTGCGAAAACTGGCTCAAAGCCCCGGGGACTCGTTCCGCGCTGAATGAGCCTGGCGAACCGATTCTGAAACCTATCAAACCCATCAAATTCGACGGTTTGAAGTATTTGCCTCTTGCTTCTCCACTTTCATTCGTTCATTCATTCATTTATTCGATTGTCCAACAGCAGTACCTACGTCTACACTTCGCAGCGGGCCAAGTGTAGACAAGTCTGAGAGCATGCATCCAGCCGCAGTGTCAAACATGTCCCATTTGTGGTGTCCTTTCGGCTTCAAATTCGGTTCTCATCGGAGATCTGCCATCATCGATGAAAGACATCATGGAGTCTTTTTTTTTGCTGCGAAAATATTGTCTGCTCGAGCTGGCTCCAATGTGGAATAACAACGTGCGCGATGTTTTGTACGGAATTACAAGCAATGTAAGACACACGGTCCCTCTTCGGGCAATGCGCACGTGGTCTTGCGTCACCTGAGGGAGGGTAAACACCCACGTCCCGAAGGGAGACCTTGTAGCGTGTAAAATATGCACCAACGCAAGAGTGAACAAGAGCAGTGAACAATGAATCCGTCGGTGTGTGGCTATCGCCTCTACGGTTGCGGCAAACCGTCGACCTTGAACAAACGCACGCTCGAAAGTCTAAAGGCGTGTGCCAAGCCTTTCTGCTCTGTTGCTGATGTGGAACTACCTCAGCGGCCAAGAATGACCAAACCTGCGGAGAATAGCCACGCACATGCTACGCCAGGCAGGATAGAAAATAAAAGTATGAAACTAGCAAATGAACAACAAGGTTGGCACGCCAATGAAAGCCGGCGCGATCGGTGAAATCTCGACGTCGCCGACGAACCACGAGTTGATCGGGAATACAAGTCGACGCCAATAAAAAAACGCGGTTCTAGGTTTCGGTAATGGGTTTTCTGTTGCCAGTGTGATGACACTCCGCTTGTCGCGGCTACGGCTGGCTGCCGTCACCATCAAGCATCAAAACAATCAACTGTTTTCAACTTGTCTGGCACAAATTCTCCGTCTAAGTGCCACCATTCCCCGCACCTTAGATCGGTACATCAAGGGCAGCACTATCCGGAACAGCCCAACAAGTACATAGACGCCCCACACCGGGTGCCTGCGGTAGCTCATCTCCTTCGCTGCTCGTATTGCCATCATCACCGCCGCCATCAGGTACTTCAACGGACAGAGCCAGAGGTTGAATTTCGCCGCGCGTGGATCGTAGCACCACCAGGCCCGAAGCCCGAGGCAGCCGAGCACGATCGCCATGGCAGCTTCTCGTCGTGCCCAGAGGCCAGGAGGCAATCGGCGCGGCACATGACCAATAAGAATTACAGCAGAGCGGTGACAGGGTAAACAAACGTGACTTGGACAACCATGTATGTGGAGGATATCGCCTACTCTAATTTTTATGGCCATCATGCGCGTCGGCTTCTCTCGCTTTTCTTGTCTAAGCAGCACCCTTCCAAAAAGAGATGCCGTCATTATTGCTCGGCCTCAACCTCCCTCGCCATGGCGCGGCATGCAGCATCGGTGAAATGTAGTAGAAAAAGACATCGTCGTGGCATATTGCCGAGCCTGCCGTAAGGTTTCGAAAGAGTATATATTCCTGGATGTGCCCACCCCCCACGAGTGAGTGTGTACAGTGCGGGCTCGCAGATATGAAACGTCAAATTCGGGTCGAGCCTCAATCCCTCCCTTTGGGTCCAAGGACCAGTCGAAGTCGTTCATTTTCTTTAAAGGCATTTCTCATTCCTTTGGACTCTGTCGCATCGTTCGGATTCTTTTATTTCTTACTTCGTATGTTTTCTTTCTGGGGTAAACGTACATTAACACACCAACCGTTCATGCCGCATTAAGCAGAAAGAAAGTTCGGTGTGGCGAAAATAACCGCTCTACCGTACAATAAAATGCATTGCTCAGCTAGGTCGCGGGGTGGGAGCACGGAAGGAGCGGCAGTGGGACTTTTCTTATTGTAACGTTCCTCCAGCTACCCTTTGTTTCTTATGTCGTAGGGGTATCGCACCGTCATATTTCTTATTGGGACGTTTCTTATGTTGTTGCCGAGATTGAGCTGTGTGTCTCAGCCCTTTTTTCTTATCTTTCGTAAAAATTAGATCCTATTTTTCTTCACATAATTTTTCTTAACCGCGGGCCCGTACTGTATGGACCATGTGTAACGCGTTGTGTGGTGTTCACATTGGCAACTATTTCTACAACGAGGGTCTGAAACATCAGTCGAGGCATTGAAGGTAAATAGTAGGAACGCGGACAATGGAGAAAACCGGCGGGATCCGGAAGGGCCAAGACAACAAAAACGTAAAAGGTGACATTTGCTACGATATACTTCATGAAGTACCAACATAGGCTGGTTCTTCGGCCAAAAGAGGAAAGACTGAGCCTCGATCCGCATTTTACGCCTCTAGGCATCAATTGTACCTGACATGACCTTGGGCACCAAGATGTCGTGCGTCAAGGTGAGTGCCAGAATTCCGTTGATGAGACGCTCGCACTTGTATGGCATAATCTCAAGCCCTTCACAGTCCCTCGCAAACTGCAATCCAAGCAGAGAGAAAACGTTAAACAGACTCCAGCACCCAAGGCTCCTCCGGATTGCAAGTCGTCGTGGGGCGCCAGTAGCGGTACCTCTTCGCCTCGCCAAGTGCATGCAAAATTACAGATATTGGACCCTCGCTGACTGTGACCGATCCACCAGGACATCTGGTTGAAAGCTGGAACGTCGCCGTGACGAGTGTGATTCGCGCCCGGCAACCAACTACTAGAAATACGAGGTAGCGAGAGAAGGGAGAAAATAGAGGTGGGGAGAGAGAGCGAGAGAGAGAGAGAGAGAGAGAGAGAGAGAGAGAGAGAGAGAGAGAGAAGGAAAGAGAAAAGTACTAATGGTATCGCGCAGGATTATCTTCCTTGACGCACGCAGAACCCGCCGGTAGGCGCGTTCCACCTACTACATGCTGTTTTCGAGACACTCATGCTACCTTGTTTGCATGCCCGCACACAACTTGTGATGATGTGTGACCAATCAGGGCGACGAAAAAACGGTACACATGGTTCATTTCTGTCACGACGGCAGGAAAAGGTGGGTACTGGTAAACACTGCGTCTTGTGTGCGACGAGAAGTTTCGTTCAACTTCATGAACAAAAGACGAACGAGGGCGGTGGATTGTGACCAACAGTAGCAGCGGGACAACCATACGAAAAAATGACTCACCTCCTCTAGTTCCTCGGCTAACACCGTTGACGTGTCCGCTGCAAGACGACAACCGATGGACACGAACGACAGGATTCCACGGATGAGGTCAAAAGCTGCAATAATACCCACTCCTGCGGACATCAGCACCCCAAGAACACCAGCACACGAGATGCAGGGCAAATGTTAATCCTTGTTGACGTTGTGAGCGCAGTAACGACAGTGCCATGGACTTCGCTCATGAGGTATGCGGCGGCAAAAAAATCGACATGAAGAGGCGCTTTCTCCATTTCTTCGGGGTGGGGGGGGGCATGCCCATGCTTTGCGTGGCTTTTCGGTTGGATAATAGACCATGCGTCCTCGGGAGGACGGAGCATTGTTGCCACAGGAACCATCACCGATGCGGTGGTGTTGGGGCGATGTACTCATGAAAACGTATTCCGTAGTCCGTAGACGATTGGCCTGGGAGAGCAGCGATTGGCCTTGCGTTAGACGCGTGCCCCCTGGAGCAGACGAACGTCGGGCAGGCACATTTCAGGTTTTGGGATTGATCGCTTCTTGCCATGGTACAACTTCAGGGGATGTATACAATCGCACATATTGCAACAACTGAGGAGGCAACAGACACGAAATAATTCTGTAGACCAGTAATGCATATCTGGTCTGCGCAAAACGTTCGTCCGATACGCGTATCAGCATGGCGGCATAGAGTTATGCCCTTACCCATCTCGAGGTCCCAGCAAACTCCGACGCTACCGATCGGTCGAGATGCAGGTTGCACGCGGTTGTTTCAGCCCCACAGCGTCCATGATCATACAGGACGATTGCGAGCGAGCGGGAGTGGCGGGTTGCGGGGGGGACAAGTCAGCAAGGTCAGGCCTCTCTGTATGAGAGAGTGCGCGTATGAAAATAGAAGCCTGTCGTTCAACATGTCGCAGCACACCTGCATTCACAACCCGGACCGACGCACTACCCGTTCCCCAAGAAGCCAAAACCTCTCCGGGGGAGAACACCGACAAAGACGCGAGCGAGGGGGAGAGATAAACACCATGAAAGTCGTCCTCCCCGAAACCAATACTACTAAAAGTTAGTGTAGCCAACAAATGCTTTTTTGCTACACTAATAACAATCTCATGACCAAACACCTGAAATGTTTGAACAGGAAAAACTCTACATGTAAATGCTTTACACAGCCATTCCAGTGCACGCGGTTTTTATTTTTCATTTGAACTTGCACAGTAGTAGTAACAGGGGGGTAGAATATGTTTGCAGCACAGTGCTGCACGTCTGATAGAAAAAAAAGTAAGTGTGAAACATAACTCGGGCGGGAAGCCATCCCCTGCTGAAACCCCTCGATTTCTTGCTGCGCAACAACTCAAGACCTCGCCTCCCACGGCCGGCTTCATAGGGCGCAGCAGGGCTGAGAGCGTCGATATTCGGGCTGAGATAGGTGAGGTAGCTATCTGTCAACCGTGCAGCCATTGTTTTAACAGTCGGGGCTAGTCCGTAGGGGTAGATTTCCAGTTTTTTCTCAGGGCGTACCACCGTAGGGCAACTTGGAAATCTCCGAGTAAGGGTCGGATGCGCTGCAGTCTCTCCACGAGTCTATCGTGTTGTAA
Source organism: Ectocarpus sp. CCAP 1310/34 (assembly GCA_902602495.3). NCBI lineage: Eukaryota > Phaeophyceae > Ectocarpales > Ectocarpaceae > Ectocarpus > Ectocarpus sp. CCAP 1310/34. The sequence goes on along the minus strand of CACKRE030000679.1, from coordinate 44,410 downwards.
CGAAATGTCGCCAACATCATGCACTCAGGTACTGTTGACATCTTTTACAAAAGGTTTGGAGCGATTTGATCCGTCAGAAGATAAGCATGTTGAGATCAAAGTTCAATATTGTTGCGCTATGCTGGAAAGATCCGAAACGCAGGTCTGCATACATGCACCGCAGCACAGCAGATTGGGTTGTCTTAAAGTAAACATACACTACACATGTCAAACTGCTGTGGAAGTATCAGAAAGCAAGCGGCGGGATACACTCACTATCTGTCGACCTAAAGGGTCCATGGTTTTTGGTGATCAAGAGAGGGTGGAAGCAACTTTTCTGAACCCCAGACCACATCTAGAGAAGTTGACGTTCGAAACGAACGCATCTTTGTGGATGGTCCGCGGTACTTCGATATTGTACACGAACTAGAACCCCCCCCCCTGATTTGTACAGTATTATTTGGATTACTTTCGATACTCCTGAAAGGTTTTGAGCAGTATCCTTCCAGGTGCGAATATAGAATTGATTTTATGGTTGAATATGGAGACACACGCACCTGACTTTGGGATGGGATGCCACGAGTGAATGTCTGAGTGTCACGGTACTTATTATCTATACACTACGGATAACGCTGAGTTAACTACTTCCTCTTTGTGCGCGTTACGATTTCAGGGTATCCTTGGCCTAGGACCTGTCCGTAGAGGGAGGATCGAACCGACGCGTGATGAGACGTAGAGCGTGCCCGCGGAAGCGGGGGGGGAGGAGCGGCGACAAGAGCCATACAGAGCAGACCGTGACACCACCTGCGTCTCCTCGCCCTGAACCAAGACGTGGACGGACATGCAGTCCCGCTGAAGGAAAAGCGACACCAAGGAGGACGCGCCACCCACGTAGTCGCCCCCCACGAACTCCGTCGAATCCTGTTAATGGTAGCAGCGGGGGGGATCTACGGCTACTTGTCAACGGGGAGGCGGCCTGGGCACCGCTTCCCCAGAGGCTACACCCGCAAGTACGCCTGGCGTCGCAACTAAGTGAGTGGCGAGATCCGGCGCGCGTGGCCGAGATCCGAGAAGCCGCACAGGATCCGGTAGGAAACGCAGAAAGAGACGGACGCTGGGGCAGAGGCAGCAAGCCGTCTTTGAGGGGAGGATGGCAGACGAGGAGTACAGTGAGCAGAAAAAGGAGGCGAGGCAACATGCTATGGTCCGCAGAGAGCGAGAGATTGCCGAAGCTGAACGTGACAAGTTGGAGTCTGGAGGCAAGCGGACAGTTGAATTCCGGCGTCGAAGTTGCGGTGGAAAGCTTGGAACAGCTGGCTCTCGCTCCGTCAAGCGGAGTGCAGCGCGAAGACAGTCTGATCCTGGAGTTAGGAATACTCAGATCGGAGCCGAGAAAAAAACACGCAAGAAACCTTGTAGGCGTGCGGAGTGCGGTTGGTTCACAAACAACCCGGGTCTCGAATGCAGCATGTGCCCCTCAGGCGTAGTGCACGCCGTCAGTGACAAGCTATGCTCCGCATGCCATAGGTCGGAGGGCTTAGCTGGCTTCACGCACCTCAGAGGGCCACGGCTTGAACGAGCGACACGGTTGTTTTTGGCCGAGTACCAAGAAGGAGAGGGGGAGCTGCCTCTACCTCTCGTGCGAGGATTTTGTCCCAGCAACGACTGCATTTGCCAACGCCGAGATTGTTTCTACGGTTTTCTTCTCGAGAGGGAAGCAAAGCCGGAGCTCCGAACATGTAGCGTGTGCAAGAGAGGGTACCCTGTGAAGGACCAGACGAGGTGGTACAGTGTGGACGTCGTGGACGATAACATAACGGAGGGTGGTGGATCAGGACGCACACAAGCTTGGTACTGCCAGGCCTGCAATCAAGCTCGAATCCGGGCCATCGGAGAAGCTACTCAACAAAAGGTTGCGGCATCGAGCAACTCGGGCCGACCTAAAGCCGATGAACCGGCGCCGGAGAAGCCGTTCAGCTGGGTGCGCGCGTTGGTGATTCAAGCCGTAGCTCGCGGGGACATCCTTTACTGGGAGGATGTGTTCGATTGGCTCTCAGCTGAGCGCGCAAAGGATGGTGACCAAGAACTTGAGCGTAGGAGCGGGCGGAAGGCCGTGCGCCAGATGTTCGAGAGCATCGCGAGCGCTGATGGGAGCCAAGCGCGGGTGGTCAGCAGCGAGGGGGGCTTTGGAGACGGGCGCCAACGACTACTGTGTCTCTTCCCGGTCAACGCTCGGGACGAGGTTATCGCATCCCTCGCCCTACGGGCGCGCCTGGCGAACACGTTCGATGGTCCGAGCACGCCCGCAAACGCCACGTCCGGTGGAAATACGTCCCTGCAGATCGTGAGGCGTCTTCTCGAAGAAGCGAAAGAGGCAGACGCGAGGATGGAGATCGCGCGTGCGGCGGCAGAAATTGTTCGGGCCGATGTCGATCAGCATCATCCAGATCTCAAGAATGCCCGCATCCGACGGCAAAAGCACAAGTACAGCGTGGAGTTGGCCGCACCCGGGAAACCAGTGCGAGATGCCCTAGCTGAGATGCCCCCGACATTGGTTGGACTCTTCCAAGGTATGACGAACATGCCCCTGTATCCCGAGATGACCGATATAGGGAGTGAGGATCCCGGCCGGGGCTGGGCGTGGGATGAAAAAAAACAGACGGTCCACAGCCAATCGCAGCGGGGAATGTACGGCGAGAGGATGATGGGAGCGATGGAGCCGACGCGCTTGAAAGAGCCGCCTGTGAGCGGCAAGTCCGCTCTCGCGATGCCACCCGGGCAGAAGAGGTGGATTCTGCTGGGCCGACGTCCGAGGAAGCTGCCACTTTCATCGAAAAAAACAACCAGGATAGGCGAAGCTTCGCACGGCGTTTGTACATGCTTTGCAAGTGCACGGTGAAGGCGATTTTTCCTGGTCGACACTTGACAGCGGCGGANCATCGAAAAAACCAACCAGGATAGGCGAGGCTTCGCACGGCGTTTGTACATGCTTTGCAAGTGCACGGTGAAGGCGATTTTTCCTGGTCGACACTTGACAGCGGCGGACATCAAAGGTGCTCAGTGGGCGAAGTCAAAGGGGACCTGCCGGCAGGTTATCGACTTTGTAGCAGGGCACGGCTTGTGGGCTACGACTTCACCAGTGCAGCATCGAGAGGACTATCATGCGAAGGTCGTTGAGGACAAGGATATTCTCCCCAAGGGGGCCCAATGCGCGGCGATTGCAAACGACAACTGCGATCACGACCCGCGGGTCGGTGAGCGCCAGGGGGAAGGACCGCATATTTCGTTCATATCCGCAACAGCTGTGACGGTGGGGGACAATGTGGGTAGGATCCAAGACGCCGCTTCGCTCAGGAGACGCAGATCTCTTACGGTGGATCAGATTACACAGGGGCTGANTGCGATCACGACCCGCGGGTCGGTGAGCGCCAGGGGGAAGGACCGCATATTTCGTTCATATCCGCAACAGCTGTGACGGTGGGGGACAATGTGGGTAGGATCCAAGACGCCGCTTCGCTCAGGAGACGCAGATCTCTTACGGTGGATCAGATTACAAAGGGGCTGAACCAAGAGGAGGGAGACCGGCGGTTCAAGGATTTCGAGCGGACACTTCGCCGCGCCGCCGTCGACAGTGTGTTGAGCAGCTCAAGTGAGGATAGCCCTTGGACATGCGTCGAATCTGAACTCCGCAAGGTAAGCATATTATTTCGACTTGAGAGTCATCTTAACAGTATGTTCAAACTTGCCACAAGACGCGATAATCTCCAACACATACAGCACAACATTTACCCGTCCCTCGCGTAAAATCGTATACGACGTTTCTATTTAGTTTTTTTTTCAAGTCGTGGCAACCCATTCCGATGCTGGAACGGCATGCTCTCCAGATTGATTTTGAAGGGTAAAGGTTTAACGGAGGGCATACACTGGTCGAACGCACACGGTGTCCCCTTAAATATCCCGCGCCATCCTTTGATTGAGGGGGCTCGGTTGTTGGAACGATGTGCACACGAGCAAACTTGTATCGTCAGGATGTCAGGATAATGTTTTGGAAAGTAGAACTATCTCAACCTGTAGCGGTGAAGCAGATGTGTCAAGAATGCTTCGAATAGGCAAATGCTCAAATGATTTTCTCNTGCTCTCCAGATTGATTTTGAAGGGTAAAGGTTTAACGGAGGGCATACACTGGTCGAACGCACACGGTGTCCCCTTAAATATCCCGCGCCATCCTTTGATTGAGGGGGCTCGGTTGTTGGAACGATGTGCACACGAGCAAACTTGTATCGTCAGGATGTCAGGATAATGTTTTGGAAAGTAGAACTATCTCAACCTGTAGCGGTGAAGCAGATGTGTCAAGAATGCTTCGAATAGGCAAATGCTCAAATGATTTTCTCGTTCGTATGCACATGTGTATCCGACGCAGCTCGTAACACCTGAGGAAAGATCTGAGGCCGACGGACGATACGCGTTTGCCCAGCGAGGATCTACGAAGAGGTATACCGTTCCCTATTCGTGATGGAGGATGGGGTGTGGACGGTGGACATAGAGCAGAGCATCAAGCTTCTCGCGACCATTTTCTACTTCAGGTACGAGGCAGCATTTGCCGGTGTTGCGACCACTCCAGGCGATCTGCTCCGCAGCGTGAATGACAGCGTCAGGAACTACGTGGACCTCATCCGAGTGGCCATCGTCAAGCTTGGCAAGAAGAGGACGACAGACACCTGCCCGACTTAAAGGTCGATGCGCGAGCAATGCCTGAGGATGAAATCTGTCGACGGGTACGGGCAAGATGGATTCAAAGACCACATGCCAGAACGAGACTTCAACGGAAAGGGTTGGGGTATCAACCCCAAGGCGAAGGGCAGTAACGCGTCAGCACTCACAGGAGAGAATTGCGTTACGTGGATGTCGGAGCATGCTTACATCGGTCCCGATGGAAAGATGGTCAAGATGACGTGCGGTTGCGACCCGGTGAAGGNAAGATGGTCACGATGACGTGCGGTTGCGACCCGGTGAAGGCCTTAAAGCATAACTGTAGGGGGTGCGGGTGCAAAGGGCGCAAGTGCTCCCTCGCTTGCGGCTGCAGGGGCCGTTGCCATTTGGCTCGCAAGCCTGTACCCGGTGCACCGACCGGCCAGGCCACGTACTCCGGTCTTGCCGGTGCTGCACACTCCGCAGTCGTTGCCAGCGCCATGACGGCTCTTCTGGCGTCCCGGAACGCTAGAACGGGCGAGGAAGAGGAAGACCCGGACGATCCCGGTTCGGACGATGACGACACCGGCCGTTCGGACAGTGACTCGGACGATTTTCTGGAGCTGGAAGCGGAAGAGTCGGCTGACAGCGACTTAGACTCTGGTGAGTCCGACCCTGGANGGTGACAGCGACTTAGACTCTAATGAGTCCGACCCTGGGTGGGGCGGTATCGGTGGGGTCAAAGCTCAGGACGATGCAAACTCTGAGGGCGAAGCATGGTTCTGACCGAGTTTCATCATGTGTGTTTGGCCATCCTATCGCTGTTCATGTTTATTCTTGTGTAGACATGTGCGAGTGTTGATGTCGCCTATATTTTGTTCGTCGCCTAGTGATCATGTTGGTGTATCGCGCCGGTGCCATACCGAGCCCACATAATGCGGTCTGCGTATCGTGTTTCAGGTAACAAACTTCCGCGAGATGATTTCGCCCAATGATGGCTCCCCCGTTCGGCGTTGGTCAGGATTTAATGGCTTCGACCCCCAGCTTGGGTTTCGAGCATGTTTCCGGGTGAAGCGGATATCGGCTGCGGCAACAATGGCGTTGGCGCAGGGTTTAGGCAGTGGCACGGCGGGGTTTCGGGAGTATTGATTACGTCTCCCTGCGCTTATTGTTCCCCGCGTCCGGGAATGCAGCGATTCAAGTGCTTTTATTTTCTCAAGGTTACATGTGCTGTAGATATATAGTGTCGGATTCCTTTTCTCGTCAAGTTTAAAGTTCTTGCGTTGGGCCTACGGTATCATCATGGTGTGCACAAAGATACACACACGGCAAACGACGTTGTTTTTGGAGCTTCACCCTCATTTTTTAGTGAATATTCTCTGCGTTCGTAGGTCCACCTGACGAATTATCTCACGTTCATCAAAGTTGTTAGCAAATCTCTTGTTCGTGCGGGCGGGGGGGGGGGGGGAGTCTGAATGGAAACACGCGAACTCACGTAGGGGTACTTCAGTTTCGTTCTTTACTTGTTTTCGAAAGATGCACGACGACACAACTCCATTAACCAGTCGGATTTCACCGGAGTACAAAAGGGATCCATGCCCGTGCGGGCCCCAACGGGGCATCCTGACGGCCGCAGCTGCTGCTGCGTGCGTGTGCGCCGTATTTTTCTGTGACTTTGTTTGTCTTTCGATGTGTGTGTATGGCAGCGCAACACTACAGGCCACTGTAGGAGATAAAGTAACCGTTTTCAGTTCAAATATGGACGCACGCCATTTGCAATTACTTCACCTGTACTGCGTGTTGCACCAAAGTTCAAATTGCAGTAGAACCGTGAGCCTCACAGCAAGCCCATCCTGTGTCTCATACCACGAGTATCGCGTCCAAAGATAAGCACGCTTGATCCGTGCAATACCTCTTTTTCCAAGCAATAAGTACCTCTCTCTCGGAAGCACTTCTGGGCACAATACTCGATATGTGTACTCCTCGTGTCATTGTTCATAATTGTGTAAAGTTTCGTGTCGATCGGTTAGGTATAGGGCGCGTTCTCGTGTTAAGCTTGCCGCGCGTGCACACCACAGGAGGTTCGGCCGCAGCAGGGGCATGGATCACATTTTTTCGGCAGAGTCTCGGAGCCTGCGCCGAGCAGTTCTCGCGCTATCGTCGACGAAATTCCGTGAAACCAGCTTTTCCTGAATAGCTATTGGTCTATTTTACCTGCTGTACGCCGACAAAGGTGGCAGTGCGGACGTCTGATCGCCGGTGGGCTAGCCAACTGCCATATTTTGTGTTGAGCCGCTTTTTTTGTTTTTTATCAGGCGTGCAGTACTGAGCAAGAAAGCGCAGAGAAAAAATTGATTTTTTGAACTATCAGACTGACATGTCTACATTGTAAACGATGAACATGCATACCATCACCCACCACTAAATCATGTAGAGAACTAGAGCTGCACGCCTTCCGATATACTACCGTAACTCTTTCGAATGGTACGCAAGCGCTACAGCTGGCTGCTTGTTTACTGGCGCATCATGATGGTATAGTCCGCCCGCGTGTATATAGTGAAACATTCAAGATCTATGCAGGAGGATAAGTGGGTTGGTAAGATCAAGAGCCACAACTTGCGACACACCCAGTCAAATGCGTTCTCTGCCCTGTGCCACGTACAGCTGCGATGAACAGGGTACTTCCTGCATAGCGTGGAGTGTGTTGATCTGCGTGGACGGTGCCCTATTCGCGTATTTTCGTGCTTGTACATACATGTCAACTGCGTGATAAGCACGACAAAGCGTGGGGAGTGAGATCGACTGAATGTTTCCTTGCGGTTGAGCCGTTGAAGGCGAAGAACAGACGGTTTTGAAGTTACGCATATGACAAAGCCACTAACTGATAAACATTTACGGTGTGCTGCATTGCTGAAGCGTTTTCCCAGTGCCAAACGCCTATGTCTGCTGGGCCGAAGCCGATCATCGGCCGCGTGGAGTGGCACAACCCTCGCAGGGTGGTCGACACGATTCCGTCTCGACTACTGGTATCTATACCGGTACATGTGCAGCTGTCTGTTTCGATACAACATTTCGGAGTAGTTATTCGCAGCAAGCTGTCTGCTGCTAGGCTGGGAAGCAGCACCGGTGTATCCCGCACGCCGGGACAGCAGTAGAAACACTCACCTATCAACAGGACCAGGCTGCCACCACCACTTCTTCTTCCTTCTCCGCGACGGAGGCACCACTCCTCGCGCATCCCGCTGTCGGTGAAGCGGAAGGGCCACCGGATGTCCTTGAACGAGCTCGGTGCCGACCGGCACATACGCGGGGTTGTCCTGCGACATGGGACCAGTCGGCTTGTACACAGGTCCAATCTACTTCAGCGCCGAAACTCGACACTGCCGGTGTAACGAATCGAGGGCTTCCGGTGTACTACTGCTGTACTTCGAGGTACATGCGTCGTAGGTCGTAAAAGGTGAAATCCGGAGCAAGCACTTGATCTCCACATAAAGCGCCGACAGGGCAGCTTTTCAGGTCCAAAGAAAAATCTCGGAATATTTCTGACAGTACGCTGGACAGTCCGGCAATTTCAAGATGAAAGGGGCGCACGAAGAGCGAACACGCTGTGAGCGCCCCAGCGGTGGATGTGGCAGTCCTTGCGATGATGACTTTCAACCGCCAGCTGGAGGTGGAGGAGGAGGGTGCACATACCTTCCTGTACATCCCGATTGGAAGACAGCATCGTATCCTCTCAAGGTGTGTCTGGACGAGCATTTTGGTGGAACTCCATGAAACGTCGGTTTTCGGCCTCTCGGCGAGCTTGACGCGCACCGCACAGACTGCACATTAAAGAAGCAGCCGACCTCGTGCATACCATGGCGCCGCCTGGGGTAGGGGACTCGCTTGTGCGCACCATTACCGAGGAGGGGGAATTCTCCTGGGAAAAGTGCTTGGCGGCCAGCGAACAAAGACTGTTAGGTGTGCGACGAACGTGAAGAAATCCTGTGGGCTACTGTGCTCGCACTGCTGGGTACTGCTGTGTACGAATGCCTCCCACAGATACGATCTATTCTGCATGTTTAAACCGATATCGTAGTGCACACAACAGTGTCACGTCCGCACACTACCCGCGCTCTCAGGGATGGGAAATATGTTCCGGGCAGCAGTGCGTTCGGCATTCAGCTATATCGCACCGCCGTGGCATCGAATGGCAGTATACGTACACGGTGGAGGTGCCAATGTTGCTGTCTCCTACAGGTTTTGTCCCTCCAAAGGCAATACTGAAGGAGAACACTATTGAGACATGCAAGCTAAACGCACGTGCAGTAAAGGAAATATTGTTGTGGTAGCTCTGAGCAGGCTCCAAGAGTACCTTGTAGTGGCAGACCACATGGAATTATAAGTACGGAAGTTTGCGTTAAGATACCACCCCCTGGACATTTTTCAAAACTCGATTACGCCTGTGCGGAACAAGCAGGGACGTCCGTCAAGAGGTGTCCGAAGGTAGCATTTGAGGCATCCTCTATCGAACGTTTAAGTTCGGGCCAGGGGGGGGGTGCCGTATCCCATTCGACCTCCGGAATGTACCACCTTTTCCCTCCTGTGTAACAGGATTTTGACATCGTCTTATTCCATCTTCTGTATCCTTGAAGCAGAAATCCCACACCGGTTGCACGCATCAAAAAGTCGCTGATGTTTTGCACGACCCAAGCGTACCGCTGTTCTCCTGTTCGATTGTCGGAATCCATCAACAGTAATAGATTGCCACCAAGACTGGTGCGGGCGGTGCGAGACCTTGCAACCCACGTTCCAGAGGATATCTCTTGAGACGGTAGACAGCGAAAATCGTTGCCTGTTTCTCGAGGTGAGATTGAATTTCCCATATGGTTGCGTGAAGTCTCCGAGTCTTGTTCGACTTGCAGCACGCACAGAAGAAGAGATCGCCGTTGTGGGTGGCAGAATTTTCTCGCTCGTGTCAGCTTGAGCGGTGCCGAGTAAAAGATCCACCCATCTTGTCGAACGACACGTTATGTTGACCTTCGGCCTACTACAGTAGTACAAGGTACTGGGTAGAGGGAGATCGGAACGGTTTTTAATTTGAAGACAACAACAACAACAAACAACAGGTACACCTCAACAACTTCCGAGTCTGTTCGAGTCCACCGCATGACCCATGAAAACGTATACTACTCAGATACTGGGGAAAACCGAAAGCCGAATCTAAACTACATCTATCCCTTCCTCTGCGTTCAAATGTCACCCTTCCGTGACGTAGCCGCTCGTGATGCTCTCCAAACAATATCACAGAGGAGTGTATGTATACACTAACCCGCTCCATACTCTAACGTGCACCGTCAACAATGGCGCAGGCAAATCTCGACAAATTTGCGGACCATATTCAAGCCTGTCTCCCGAAGGACAGCCCGATGAATCTCAGCGCCCACGGCTGCATGCCGTTCACCGTTCTCATAAAGGTGACCATAGACAGCGACATTTTCCATACCGGCTGTAGGCTTCGTTGGTGGGAGCGGCAACAGCTGTACACCATTGCGAATGCCCGACGTGTCATAGGGCAGGTTGAAACGCTACGACTGACAAGCAATAAAAAACGATCTCATGGTGGAGGTGCAAGGCCGGGAGTATAGGTTGCAAGTTTTCAGGGAACCAGCGAGCAAGCGATTCAATCCACTGCATGAACACAGCCAGTTGCAGGCTCTGTGGTTGCTTTATACTCGTGCCGAGCAATAGATCCAGGACATGATCTGCAGAGGGCTAAACAAGACACTGTGGGCCTGACATGATCGCGTGGCCAAAGTTTGAGCATGAAATATGGGGGAAGCATGTGCTGTATGTCTTTTTACCAGGCGTGTACTACTGTAAAACGTTTCAACACCAAAGTCACGAATCACCAGCTGTGCTGCTGACACTCCTGTGGACGCTGACGTATTCCGCTGCTAGAAACGCCAAAGCGCGGGTGCGCGATCCCAAGTCGAGCTCGGCGGCATCCTTCTTTCTTACACTCTCGTGTGCGTTTTCCTGTCCCCAATGAAAACGCCAAAAATCACCCACAGGGAGGAGTCACGGTGGCAACAATACGAGGATGCGATGCCCCCGCCATTCTCCGCGAGGTGACCAAGCACATGCCTCCTCAGCGCACGAGCGACGACAAAGACGCTGAGCCCGAGTCATGATGACATGTCAGCGACACTCGAGTTGACGCGGAAAAACAGAAAACTGCTGCCTTGTTGCTGGTTCTTCGGTGTACACAGGAGGAAACGGTGGAATGGCAATAATACCGCTGTCATACGCGTCTGCTGTTGTTTCGGAAATAAACGTTGCAGCATTTCATTGACGAAGGTTTACGTTGCAAACTCCAGCGTGTAGGATAATATCAGTGGGAGATGTTTCAGGGGATACCCTAATAAAGGCGAGATGGGCGAAATGGTTACACTTTCGTGTCTCGGAAAGCGAGAGGGCCTGTCTGAAAGGCCGGAACGCAGCACGATTTTGGCTTCCAGTTTTCACACATCAACCCCTATCGGCCTGAACGACACAACAAGCACGTGTGACCTGACCGCAAACAGTTAGGGTATGAGTCTACATGGGACTCTTTCGTCTTGAGCTCTTTCCACAGAACTGACTAAAGCCGTGGCCTTAGCAATAGCCCCAAAACCGCGATGTGCCGCCAAACACCTCCGAGGCTTTGTGCGCTGGGCCAAGCCGATGGGTAGCATCAACCAACGGCAGGCACGCAAGAGCAACAATAAGAGCTAACCAACAGGGGAATCCAAATGGTTATCTCGTTTGTGCTCTCTATGTCACCCGTCAGATTGAATAGACTAGGCAAAAATTATTTTCCGTCTTTGCTTATACCGCTTTCTTGCTGACAAAACCGTCGTCGCGAAGTACCGCTCGTCCCGAATCATCACAACGACCTCGCCAAAAAACAAAAGAACTTGTAGCGCAACCGAGAATCTCTAACCAGTACGGTTGCCTGAGGAAAGTCACGTTACCAATACGGGAATACCACGTGGGATATTCCGATCTACGAAGCTTCCATAGCACACGTCACCTGCCGACACCTCTCTCTTTCGCCCAGCATGAATCGTACATCACGGGGTTCTGTTTTCCTTAACTCGTTAAACACTTCAAATTTCTACTGCATACATGATGGGCGAGCCACGCGCACACCACGCATACGGGAATCGAGTCGCGCTTATGTCGTCCGGTGGACCTTTGTGCGGCCACCAGAGACTACACCACCATACTTTGTGTAGAGAGAGTTTGTGCCACGAGAACGTGCGCACCAAGCCAACACATGAAAGCCCGACACCAATTCTGCATCTCTCTTGTGGCACACTTGTTGTCCAGATATTGTATAGCAACGAGGATTTCAATCACATCTTTACGTTCACTCGCCCCCCCCCCCCTACTGGAGGAACCTGTCTATCTCCTTGCTCTTGCTGCTGTTGAGGACGAGCTCGTTCAAGCACGTCGCCTTTTCCCACTTCACCCCCGTGGGGCTGGCGGGGCTCGGGTGGTTCACCACGACAACCTCAACGTCGCCCTTTCCTGCGGCGTTGAGCCCGGACGCCTTCACCGCCTGCACACAGAGAAAGCAAAATGTGTCATCAAGCCGGCCACAGTTGTAGCACCGGCAGACGAAATGACCGAACGAGAGAGAGAGACGAAGAGTCAGCCAAGCAGAGACTGTAAGTGTACAACAAATACATGGGGACGACGACGAGGGCTCGCGGGACGGGGCGAATAACAAGAGTGTGCTTCAGTGTGAGACGCTGACCTAGAAGAAACAAATAATGAGGACGTTTCGAAGGTCAAGTTTTTGAACGAGTACCAAAGTAGAGAGCGGCATGAATGGCGGACGAGAACCAGGTACGTGCCACGGTCTGTATTTCGGTTTGCCGTAGACGGGAGGAGGGAAGAGAAGATGCCCTTTGGCCTTTCCACCCCGACCCTGACGAGGGCACAACAGTTGCCGGCACTAGGTGTGCAGAAAAACAAACGTCACCCTCGAACATAAGAAAAAACTGGAAGTTTGGAATCCAGCCAGACGGTACCGCCAAACACGAGAATAGTTTATACCCGAGTTTTCACGGCGATCGGTACTTGCGGCTTTTGAGAGCACTATAATACCTTTCAAACTACCCCGAAGCGCCTTTTGTTTCGATCTTAGAGTAGTTGCAAAGAAAGCGCACGGATGACTTAACCTAACCCTCATGACGCTTGGCGCTGTTCAAACTACTCGAAACGTCTTTTGTTTTTTCGCTCCTACAGCAGTTGTAAAGAAAATGTATACGGACGACCTGACCTACCCTACCCTACCTCATGACACTTGGACCCAGCGAAGTTTCCGACGGCGACGACCACGGATGGCTTCAGCGCCGACACCATCTCCGCAAGGGCGTCACCGCAAGCCTCGTCGATGACTTCTCGCTCTGCGGGCGTCAGCCTGCGGTACATAGTGTAATCAGTTTGGTGTTTTGACAAGCCGAAGTGATGAGTGGGGGCGACGGCATCGGAGACAGGTTTAACGGGGAAAAAATGAGTGTAAAAGTGTATTTTGTGCTTCCAGTTAAGATCCATCCGATATTCCCCACTGCCGGGGTATTGCCAGGAAAATGCAGAACTAGTTTTCATATGACCGAATACAGAAGCAGAGCATCAGCCCACAGACTCACTTGTCCGGAGTGATGTTGCCTCCCGAAGAGCTCATGAAAGTCAGAGGGCAGAAGTTGTACACGAACATGTTGTCTGCGTGTGCCCCGCCCATCCCCAAGATAACAGAAATGAAGGTGATGTCATCACGAAGAGCGTTCGTGTCGGGGGAATGAACGCGACAACGCAAAAAAGGAGCAAGAGTTGGAAACACGCAGTTCTACCAGTAGCCGCAACAACAATTAATCTTCGTTTTGTCGAGATGTTTCAACAAGTACCGGCTGACACGCGTTCAGGACATGAAACACACGATTGCATGACGAGGCCGATGCAACCAGGGATTCGGTACGGGTTGCCGCTCGAGTGTGCGGTGTAGCACGACACCCGGGCCCAAGCCTGATCGGCGTAAGTTGAGCATGTTAGTGATTTCCATCAACCGCTGATCGCGGATGCATGCATTGGGAAAGAACACATACTCCAGGAGCGCACCTCCCCACGCATCCGCCGTTCCGAATCTCCGTTCGAAAAAGCCCCACAGACGGGTCCCGCTGACCTATGTTCGACGAGGAGGGAAGCCGGAGACACACACACACAGGTTGGCACGGTCGAAAGTATGTACACGTACACACCCATGGGGTCCCAGTTCATGGCAGATAGAAGTGTTTTGTGTTGTCAACAGCACTGGCTGATGTCTTTCATTGGCCAGCCGGTTAGCGCGGTCGATGATAATAATAACACACACACACACACAAACACACACGGGGACCCGCATCATGGTCAGCGGAAGCATTCTGTGTTTTGAACCGCACTGAGACTGGCGTCTCTTCATTGGTCAGCTGGATAGCGTGGTCGATGCTACCTAAGAAAAACTAGACACACACCGTCATGGCGTGTACAAGCCCTCCACTTTTATAGCCGCACGGAAGACACTGATGTCTGATATTTGGTCAGCCGGTTAGGGCGGTCGATTTCGATAACGAGCACACGCCCACACACAATGACAGCACTTGCTTGTACACTAGTTGTTAGAACATGCGGTCGCGTATCAAGCAGAGATGAAACTAAGCATCGAGAGCCGACAATCGACGCACCTCGCTGCGCTGGCAGTCGAAGCCGCGCACCGGTCGTTTGGCGTGTTCCTTGCTCGGCCGACCGATTGCCCCTCGCACCTTCAGCCAGTCCCGAACAAACCCGACTTCGCCGAAGGGGACTCCCGTTTGCACCTGAGAACAACAGGTCGAGATGGCGTTTGGCACATCATGCGACACATGAGAGGGGGGGGGGGGNGGGGGGGGGGGGGGGGGGGGGGGGGGGGGGGGGGGGGGGGGGGGGGGGGGGGGGGGGGGGGGGGGGGGGGGGGGGGGGGGGGGGGGGGGGGGCGTACTCTTGTGTTTTGCATGCCTTCGTGGTTAGACCATTGAACATACGTTCTCTAGAAGACGGAGCCTTGTTCCCACAACAGGACCGATCACTGATGGCCAACTCTTCCTTCCTACTTTGCCAACGGTGGCTCAGAAGTCTTCCCTAGTCCATTTATCCTTGCACTTTTCCGCCTTTTCAAAAACACACATGACAGGGGGGGCCGAGGTAACAAATGGGGACGAGAACATCCTCCTTGAAGACCACGGAGCTGTAGACCCGATGCAGTTCAACCGTAGGGGGGGCGTACTTATGTCTTGCATGCCTTAGTTGTTAGCCCATTGGCACATTTGGCCTCGTCTGTATGCCTCGCTGCCTTGCCCCCAACCTTCAGTTTCGTATCTCGCCCCAGCCTTCTGGCCCGAGGCAGCGCATTTTCTTATCACACCTGCGCATCATGTGTATCGCTTCCATTCTACTTCGTGTCAACCCCATACACCTCCACGTTGGTGCGAAACAAGGGGCGGTCACCTAGACCTCTCGAGCGACTTATGTCCTGAAGGTGCAGCCGAGACGAACGAAAAAGCTAAAATATGAACCTCCTCACCCGGCGCTAACCCTATCCTCTTCCACCCTCTGCCGCCGCGTAAAAGAGGGCGCCTACGGTAGTTTTCTCACCATACCCCATGGCCCCGGGTTCATGCCCACAACGAACGCCCTTCCGAGCGGCCGCCCCCCGCCGTACCGCTGCGTGTAGGCCTCGTTTGTCTCTGAGGCGTACTCGAGGACGTTGTACGAGCATGACACCGGCTGCTTGCTGGTGCCCTTCCACTTCCGGTCTGTTTTCCGCAGGTTGAAAGGGGAGGGGGGGCGTACTCTTATGTTTTGCGTGCCTTAGCTGTTGGACCATTGACCACGCGTCCTCGAGANATTCCATGCCTCAAACATCTCCCTGTACGTCCCATCTATTTTTCCCAGCTCAGTCACGTACACTTCTCTCTCCTTGTCCCACGGACATTCCGCGACTATATGAACACGGTCTTCGCATTCGAAGCCGCAATCACATTTGAACACGTCGTCGTCTACCGTCCAATGTCTTCGTCGACGTTCTCGAAGGCCTATGTCCCCGGTCCTGAAGTTGACCTTAAGCTTTGTTCTTGCATCCATTGGTCCATGTAGGTAATCCTTGAACCCTATTCCTTCCTTCAACATTTCGTACACCTCCGTATCCTTGGATTCTTTCTTTAAATTATGTTCTCTNGACCTTAAGCTTTGTTCCTGCATCCATTGGTCCATGTAGGTAATCCTTGAACCCTATTCCTTCCTTCAACATTTCGTACACCTCCGTATCCTTGGATTCTTTCTTTAAATTATGTTCTCTCTCGGCACAAGGAACAGATATCTTCTCCTTGAACCCCTGTAGACCCTCCGTTTCCAGCGTTTCATCTTCGTCGATGTCGAGCCCCTTCCATACGTCCTCTACAACC
>CACKRE030000679.1:315-13027 GCA_902602495.3 Ectocarpus sp. CCAP 1310/34 | reverse complement strand
CCCCCCCCCCTGGGTTGGTTTCATGGTTGATCCACGGGGCTCTGACCTGCGGGAGTGCTTGCTGTGCCGGGGCACTCTCTCTCTTCCACCGCGTCCTGATCTTGTCTGCTGCCCTAAATACAAGTGATACCATCATCTTCAACACACATTCATGGGTATACTAACATCACAAGGGCCGTTCTCTCGCGCGGGCTCGTGCAGCTGCACTCTTACTCCTCGATGGAACATCGGTGGAGAGGATTGCCTATCTATATGAATATTAAAATTTCTTGTTGTTGGTAAGGTTCGCTCAGAGGTTCCCTGGGCTCTTCGAGTCAAACACGTCAGCTTACACGCTTAAACGAGCTGTTGAGCATGCTTGGGAACGTGAAACGTCACAACCGCCGGCTCTCGAGCTATTTTGCCTAATACATGACATGCACTCAACTTCTGCTGTGCCGATAGCACGGCTCCACGTGGTACTTCTTGTGATTTACCCTGAAGAGACTAGACTACTACAACTTCCAAAAGTATCAGCTGATTGGTACAGCAGTACAGTAGTTCATCATATGTTCATTATTACAGAAGTCATGGTCGTCGTCGTCCGTCGTTTTCACCACTACTGCTGTAGAAAGTACCATACCGAAGGGGCGTCTCCGCTGCAAAATTCTACGACCTCACGCCCTTGCCAAGTGCCGATGTGCTCCTCAATGAACCATAAGAAGCTCGATACACCCACCGAGAATTACGCAAAGCTGGACACTAAAGTAGCTATAATATTGCACAAATCTAGGATCCTTCCTGCAAATTTGCTCCATCTACATTCCTCGGCCTCGAGGGCAAACCGCTACGAACAGTACTGCAATGACCCTGTCACAGTGGCGCGATAAACAAAGCACATGGTACCAAAATATACAGTCACTGGTAGCGACTTGATACCATAGAGAACGGGGGGACAGCTAAGAGTTTCTAAATGAAAGTGTTCATGAGGTGCCTCGGTGCCAATGGAGTAGCGTGGTGCCAAACATCTCCTTGCCACGTGTTGCCAGGTCCGGGGAATACCCTATCCCCACTATACTTCCCTCTCTGCCGGAATTATATACCGACGGTTGGGCACGCACACCTTCCGACTAGAAACCAAACCTTTTCACATCCCGCCTGGACAAACGTCTCACTCAACAAACGAATCTACCGAAGTAAAAACATGCAAAAGAACTATACACGTCAGCGATCAGGTTTCCAGCCAGGTCGATTGTTTTCGGATCGACACAGCTATAGTTTGGAACCAAATTACACGCCGCCACGAATCGCATGTCGAACAAGGACGGAAACAGCCGGTACAAAATATCTTGCTCTGTGCTACGGGCAGGAACGACTACCGTTTATGAAACAAGATAACACACCCCCTTGACCAATTTTCGAAGATCGATTTCTTAACTGCAGGAACAGGCACAGCGCCGAAAACGGCGGCGTTGAAACCGTCTCGTCGAGAATTTTTCGAAAATGTATCGTTTTGTTTATGCATCCTCTTCGTCGTGGAGTAATCGAGCTTTGAAAATCGGTCCAGGGGGTGTGTTATCTTGTGTCATATACGGTATACGGAACATGCGAAGCCCAAGGGCAGCTGAAACGTTGAAGGAAGCCAAGAATCATGTAATCGGCATGGGGGGGGGTAGCAAACAACCAGGTTTTGCGTTACTTGCCACACTTTTTAACCATAAAGCCACACTTACGAACCACCGTTGGGAGCTGCGGTGGTATATGGTTTACTTATTCACAAAATTAGACAAACTTCCCGAACATTTGGAAATTCTCTACGCAGTGGCACCTTCTACACAGTTTACATCCTTTTGAAAAAAACTCCTACAGCAATTCTGTCTCGTCTCCCACAACCCGTGGCCAGATCGTCTCTTTCCACTACCAATATGAGCAGGGGGTGAGGGCAAACACACACCCCTCACTGCTTGCTATGATATCACGTCTGTCGCTACGGTACCATGTGGGGCACTGCAACAACGCCATCCCTTATCATGACAGATTGTCTCCCACCTTCTTGACACTCACTAAATTAGATCCCACCAACTTGGTCCCCCCTAACTCAGCCCCCTCCTCATCCCGCGAGGTAAATTTCGCGTCTTCGTCCTCTTCGGGGTACACGTCGACGAAAACCATGCGCTGTGGCTTGGTACTCGGTACGGGCAGAACCTGTAGGGCTGGACGAAGGAGAAACGGGAACACAAACAGGACGGAAAGGATGGGTTGGAAGAGGTTGCCACCGGTGGAACCAAGAAAGGGCAAGGACAGCAACACTAACTTAAGACCCGCCATTGTCAAGACCGACAGCAGCGCGGTGCAGCTCAGAGAGAGGCCGTCGCCATATTTCCACCACTGACACGTGAAAAGACAGAAAGCGCCGGACCCAGCCCTTGGTCGCCTCTGAAGACTTTCTGAGCGTGTACTATGCAGAATGGAGGTCATCACGTGAACCTATTTCACCCGCGGGGGAGTGCAACACGATTCGACATGCCTTGCACAAGCGGGCGCAGCCAAACACGGAAATGAACGCCTGCCCTCGATACGTCGTGGACGTTTCGGAGAGCGTTGGTTGTAACAACGCGGCACAACAAGCGCAGGCCACACACCTTTCGCATGGGCAGCAGCGATCTCCGCCATCTTGGCTTTCGCTCTTCGCCGTACTGAACACAAGCCTGATCGCAACACGTGCAACATTTGGCAGAGAGATGCGTTGCTCAAGTTTGACATCAAACGTGATACAGGAATTGATACGACCCAGAGTTATTTGCAAGCGCGAGGGCGGCGAGCAACTGGCTACAAAGGCTAGCCGGTACCAAACGTGGCACACAGCCGTACGTCGCACAAAAGCAGCAGTCGTCAGGCATCACAAGCAGGTGAAACGTGTGAAACGATGTGACTCGCGCATGCGGAATCTCTTCGATGCGAGCCAAATTTACGATGTTACCAAAACGAAGGTCTGACCATTGCTAGTCATCTCAATGGTGTCTGGATCGGAATCTTCAGTGGAGCACTGGGATTACAACATCGAGATTGCCACGAAGCAACTCTGGGATTGTGAACTTCGTTCTGCCAGTCTGGTCCCTGTCACCGGCAAGGACATGGGTACGCCCGAGCGATGATGGTATTCGGCAACGATGGCGTTCGGCAACGAAAAATACCGTCCAGCAGCCACAACGAGGGTGGCTGCCGTAGCGCCTGGTGGGTAATGCTACTAATATACACCAGGGGTGTGCGCTTTTTCTCTCGCGCGGTCACTCACATAGCGCCAGCAGCGCGAGAAACAGCCCACCCCCAGCAACGATCGTCCCGACGGCCCAATTTTCGAGCGCCTCCGACGACCCGGACCCGTCAACTGCCTCCGCAGATGCAACGGCGGGGGCCGCGGTGAGCAGCGTGGCATCTCGCGCCGCCGCCGAAGGAGATGGTGTTTCTGCGAACGGGGGAACAGCGGTCGCGGGTGCCGCAGTCGACCCACGCGTAGGCGATAGCGAAGGCACAAGTGGTGCGGTGGGCAGAGGTGACGGTGGTATCGTGGGTGGAAGTGACGGCGGAAGCGTGGGCGGGGGCGAGGGGGAATAGGTGGGCCCGGCGGTGGGGCTGGGGGTCGGCGCCGACGACGGAGCGTCCGTGCGAGCCACGGTGGATGCCAGGCGCTCGAATTTCATGGCCACGACGTCCTCGTCGTCCCCGGTCCCGCCCACCCAGGCCGCCGTCGAGAAGCCCCCCAGGAAAAACTCCCCGCTGATGTCGAACTCAACGAACTCCAAGACGTCGTCGCCCAAGGTCCCGTCTTGCCATCTGGTGAGCTCGGCTCCAGAGTCCCCGTCGAGGACGACGGCGGCGTAATCGAAGCCGCCCACGCTTGCTCCTTCGACCCAGTTGCCCTGAGCTCCTCCGGCGCCAACGACCCAGCCGGTGATCGGGTCCGCCGCGACGCTGTTAAGCATTATCCCGTCCCCGCCTGTCCCCCGGTAGGACCACCTCTCCTGTCGAGGCGAAATCGCGTCGAGGGAGAAGGGTGGTGATGAATATCTAGCCCTTGGTTCAAGCAATTCATGACGACAACAATATTGGTAAGCCGTTGGAAATTAGTCATTCTGGGAAGCATCTTCCCTCTGTACCCTGGCATTATAACACATGCATGAGCATTTTCTCGCAAAGGCGAGCATGCAGAGGTCACCTTGTGCGCAACCCGGGTCGGAGCTCAGTCAGGCAGGCGAGGCCGTATGGCAGTTAGGCTACTTGAGCGAGAGAAAAATGTGGATGCAACCTATTAAGAGGGTCACTTCGCCGTGTCTGTTGAGGACGAATCCCTCCTTTTACATTGACGTGGCAGCGACACATCTGGCTCTAGTGGCCTAAGGTCCGGGTGGAACCCCGCCACCCACTAAAACAAGCGATGCCAATCGGAAGAACTGGTGGAAGACCCGCAGAGAAAGATTTTTCGAGCTTGCCGACACTAGGATGACGTGAAGGACGAAGCGCACCCGTGAAAATTTCACAGAAGGTCGAGAAGATGTGAATCGACTCGCAAACAGAGAAGAATCATTAGGGGATGACGCAGAGGTGATCGTTATGAAGGGTCGTATCTCTCCAATTATGTCGAGAACGGTTCCCCTTCATGAAATATGCAACTCATTTTGTAGCAAGCACACAATCCCTACTCATGCCCATGCGCGATCCCCGCCCCCCCTACATACCACCGATTCCGAGGTCCAATTCGACACACATGAGTGAAGAGGTTTCAATTTGGTAAATACATCCTGCAGAACGAGGCTTCAAACATGGCCTCTACACCAGGGCTGCCCCGCTTTCACAACACATCTGCCAGACGTGGGCAGAGAGAGAGAGGGAGAGAAATAGGGAGAGAGAGAGACAAGAGAAAACTCACCACGCCGGACTCCCCGTCAAGCTTGAGAACCACGGCCGTTGTCCCGACCTTTCCCTGGAAGTTCGGGGCGCCCTCGCCTCCAGCGACGTACACGTGGTTCCTGTCGTCCAGGTCCACGGAGTGAAAAACGCCACCGCTAGCCGCAGACGGCGCGTACTCCCACAGCACGGAGCCATCAGACCCGCTCAGCTTTACGACGAGAAAGTTGAGCTCGCTCGCGTCTTCGTTTGCGGCGTAGCCAGCCGCCACCAGATCCCCTGACGAATCCACCTGTCGCGGACGAGTGGTCGCCGGACCAGTGGGGGAACGAAGGTTGAGGTATCATGCGTGGCATCCCTTTGGGCGCCCAGTTGTGGCGTCTGCACCTGCGGTACCTTGCTCGTAATCGGGGATATTACCTCTCTGTGGGATTGAAAGAATGAAAAACGAACCCTTTCGAGTGTTGGTGATACCAATTCGTACAGTGTAGACGTGGTTTTCATGCAGGCTGTGCTTTCATGGCACACTTCCAAAATGACACATCCAGTGAGCAACAACAATCGTAAGGCTTGGATTAGAGTGCACGTGTGGCAGGAGTGGAACAGACATCGGTGTTTCTTCTTCATCACCTTCGCGCCCAGAAGACCCTCCCGAGTGAACGCGACCCCTCCCTGCACTCTCCACAGCTCGCCCCCCGTCATCCCGTCGAGCTTGATCGCGAAGAAGTCCCAGTCTCCCGGGACGCCCACGCCGTCCACCAAGTTGTTGTACGTCGTCCCGACCAACACCGGGTGGTCAGTGCTGTCTACAGCGACCCCGAGCACGTAGCTAACACCGTACCCTCCGAACGAGGACGTCGACGCCGCGGCTTGGTACCGCCACACCTCTGTACCCGCTTCGCCGTCGAGCTTTACGGCGGCGATGTCTCGAAGACCGTCCAGATTGGAAGTACCCCATTCGCCATTGGTGAAACCTCCTAGGATCACCTGATAAGGGGCGAGCGAATGGACAGGTGGAGACGCCGGCGGGGGATCCGGCCACGCGAATTCTTGAAATTAGTGGGAGGCTTGGGAAACATACAAACAGCACCTTGACCTTCAATTTTTTGTTGTCTCCGTTAACATACAGCAGCACGAGGGTAGTAGATCACAGGCATTGCCTGGGCTTCGGGCTTGATGGGCGGCCTCTCTCTCTCTCCCTCCCTCCCCCCCTCTCTCCCTCTTACATTGCTCGCGCTATCAGCGCCCGCCGATGTCATCCAATCCGCTCCCTGCAAGGACGAGTCCACCCACGTCCACAGCGTCTCGCCCGAATCCCCGTCCAGCTTGACAGCCGAGAAGTCAGCGCTGGACGTCGACGTGGCGGTGTCATCGTCGAGGTTGAACGCGAGCCCATTGCTCTTGCCACACAAGACGAGGTTTCCGTCCCCACCGACAACGCCGCCGGCGGCGGACTCTTGGGCGGTCGTCCATCCCGCGTACCGCCAGGATTCGGTAAACACCGCTCTCAACACCGTTGAGGACATCTGCCTGCGGCAACAAAATCGGGACAAACGGAACAATCGAGGGACCTTGAAGAGGGCGTTTACCACAAAAACTTCTGCTGCTGCTCTGTGTGGGCTGGGGTCGGGTAACAAAGGCCAGATCTCACAGGATAAGCAAAACTGCCAGCGACGGAAGCAGCATGTGAGCGACAGAGGCCTACAAACCCTCAGTCCCCGCCTCGCACGCAGGGGATCACCCCGTGTCATGTGCCCATTTGCTCGTATGCTATCGCGAGACAACGCTTCAACAGCGGGGGTTAGCCACGGTAACGTTCCCGAATTCTGCAATCCTGCTTGGACGAGCACGACTTGGGTACATTGCACTCCAGGCGGGTCTTTCGGATGGGAGAATATTAATGTTCCAGAGAAAGCTAACAAAGCGCCACGGGGGGGGAAAGCCATATTGCCCGGGGCCTGTGTGATCAGTGGTCTTTGTGGTCCCGCACGCGATAGGGTACACCCACAAATGGCTCTTACGGGCTTACTGGCTGAGAGTCTGGTGGGATAGCCCTTCGAACGGGTTAAGTAGTATTTCTCACCGCCTGAACCAGAGTGAGCGATGCCTGACCTCAGAAAAATGAAACAACAATACCGCCACAACAAAAGTATTTACAACATTCATTCCCGAGTCAACTGGGGTGGGAAAGATGTTTTCTTGGCTTTGGACGGCGCACATTACCAATGCGCCTGACGGACGAAATCTCGCAGGGTACGGGGCAGCAGGAGATTTGGAGAGGGGGGTATCAGCATCGGCGAGGGGGGTGGAATCATTCCAACACACGTCCCCGGGGGTCGTGGTTTGATCCTCAAATCCTCAGATGTTTCACTTTGCTTGCCAACCGCCAACCCCGCGGGAAGAAAAGTCTCGGGGGATGGCCAAACGTCCTCCGGGGTTTTCATACGATCTGAACGTGTTCGAGAGCAAAATAATGTCAAGAGCGGTGCATTCCGCAATGCCTGCGTACGGACATTCATACATTCTTGCGCCGGTTTCTACCGTAGATCCGTGTGTGCAGCTGCGTGTTTGTGTTGTTTATATTGAGGGTCGACCGCGCTAACCGGCGCACCAATGTCTGTGTGTGTATTATGGGCATCGACCGCGGTAACCGGTGTGTGTGTGTGGGGGAATACTGCTGTAATTCCGAGACTTCCACATGTGGAAGAGCCTCGGCAAACGGCTGCTATAATGGGTACTTTCTAAGACCGGTTTTTATGGCTCACAAACGTTGCAAGAAAAGTTGCAAACTTTTTATGCAACTTTGCCCGGGAACTCTCGTCTGTAACTTTTTTGGTGCACGCTGGTATGGGACGAGGAAAGTTTTGTGCACGGGACTGTTGGAATGCGGAGGCGGGTTGGTTCAAATTCAAAAAAACAGGCTACCCCTCCCGACACATACACGCAGCCCTCGGGCTCGCCATCTGTGCGGCTGCACCACGCCACGGAGGGCCGCGCAACAGGCAAACAAACGCTTGACCACGCAACTAATGCCCAGTGCGTCACACGAACCAGCATGGCACTCGACCTAGAGGTAACCAACAGAGCGCCGGCACTGCCAGTAGAACTCACGAATGACCTCATGGATTCCTTTGGGATCTTCTGCGCTACGTATGGAGGTACACCTCTCGGCCAGCAGTCCCAGAAAGCCCTGCAGTGCTTCCCTATAGCATGGGCTTGTCTCGCCGTCAAGGAGGCGGAGAAGAACAGCAAAGAAGTTCGTGACAAGAGACGTGTCGAGGTGCTACCAGGAAATCGCGCTTCCTGGCTGGATAAAGTTGTGCCACCGAGCTATCGCGGAGTCCGCGGAGTCCGACAACCCGCTGCGCTTCCCGGCCGGGTGGGAGACTAAGCTCTAGACTACTTCACCACGCTCGGAGGTGCGTGACGCGTGTAAAGTTGGGGTAGACGATCACGATGGATTGCTGACTGCCCACAACAGCAGTGATTCTGTGTATTGGAGAGGGTTAGCCCGTGCACAGCAGTTTGGACGGCGAACTCGCGCACTCCCGTGTACAGGTCCAGAACAAAACGCTTGAAAGGCCAACGTACATTTTAAAAAATAGACACGACACGGGGAAAGTAATACGGCACACAGCAGCGAAGTACACACGTAAATATGTTGATAGGTACACACATGTACTGCTGTGGGACGCCGTACCACCGCAACCATCCTTGAAACATGTAACATTTGTTCGAGTAGCTGTCGTCCCTGGACGGCGTGATATGTCAACATGTACTTGGTACATAATGCAGTAGACCCGTGCAGCAGCAGCGGTAGCTGCAACAGCACTACTGCTGTAGAGCTGTGGTGGCAGCAGCAGGAAAGCACACGCCGGTGGCACTGTAAAAGCCATTTTTCCCTGACTGTACAGAAATCTACAAAATGGCACTACGTACAGCAGTGGTTCCACGTTTGGGACTAGTGCCGGTCCAGCGCAACCGCGATTGAACATGGCTATAAGGGTGATTGATGGCCTCAAAGGAAAATACTGTAGCTTGGAAAAATAACAAATAATGCTAGCATGCATGGTGGCGTCAGGGTAGTTCATGGGCAGTTTAGGGTCCCCTGCTTGATTGAGCGTGTAAGGTACGTGACAGATCAGCAGCAGTTGAGGTGGCAGCACTATAAGCAGGCCTCAGCCAACGAAGCAGACAGCAGTAGACCCAAAATAGTTAGTGGGCCTATGCTGCAGCAGCACCATTGTAACAAACGGTCGTGGCAACAGCAGGAGCCAAATAGCAGCGCCGTAAGGTGCCGTTTTACCTGATTCTGTGTTACAATCGTACCGTTCTGTTCAAACGGCACAGCCTCTGATGTACCTCCCCCTAAAACCCGTTGAATGCACCATCGCAGCCGGGAGAGCTAAGAGGGGGGCGCCCCCCTCGGCGCCCCCGAAGACGTTCATGCAAAGTCCCGGGACGGCTTGGGGTAGGTTCACGACCATCAAGAAGGAGTTTACCAAGGGCCCTTCGCTCTGGTTCAGCAAGTAAGTGCACCAGCTTGTGTAGCACACAGGCGTTGTTGCTCTCAGCAGACCCTTCCCCCTGAGTGGTTAGCATTACAGATTCTTCGTTGCTGCTGGTAAATAATGTAGATGTAGCGTGGTTGTGAATTGTGTGCTATACACACGCCAAGCAGGACACATATATCTACGACCCGCGTGATTGCTGCATACACATAG
Source organism: Ectocarpus sp. CCAP 1310/34 (assembly GCA_902602495.3). NCBI lineage: Eukaryota > Phaeophyceae > Ectocarpales > Ectocarpaceae > Ectocarpus > Ectocarpus sp. CCAP 1310/34. Next base: position 3,419 of record CACKRE030000679.1, on the reverse strand, counting down.
GTGGACGAGGGCTGCTGGTGTTGGGCTACGGCAATTTTCTGCGAGTGCGTGCGACAGTGTCCGTGTGTGTGACTGGCGTGCTGTCCACGCCGCGATCAAAGAATAACGAGTGCGGGTGTGTGCGTGCGTGTGATTTGCGTGCTGTCCTGACTCCGATCAGATACAAAAATAACGTGGTCGAGGACTCCCGCGGTTGGTTCGGCGTTATAATGCTTGACCCGTTGGTGGGGGGTGTACTCATAGTCGTGCGTGCCGTAGTCGTTAGACCATTGACCTCGCGTCCCTACAAAGTCGGGGCGGAGCACGCCGGGTTCTCACCGGACCAGGCTCTCACATCACCAAGCGCGAAGCGCCGTGAGATACTCGGCGAGTCGCATGAAGTGCGCTGCATCCTGCTAAGGGTTTTCGGCATCTTGTGCATACTTCCTTGCGTACGGATGACAGCTGCGCATGACTCGATTTGTTTTCTGGTGCTTTTACCATGAGACAGTTGTAAGCACTGCTGTGTAACTGCTTCGAGGGTGCTTGACCAATTTAACACAACTTGACCCGTTGGTGGGTGTGGTAAAATGAAGTCAAATTCGGTACGCATGTGTGTGGATGCTGCATGTGTTTCCCCAGCCCGATCAGGACATAGGACATGAGCGCGTGCTTGCATGTGTACACACGTGGGCGAGGGCTGCTGCTGATGTGTTAACGCTAACAGAGGTCGCACTCGTTGATGGGGGGTCTGCTGATTGTATGCCTTGCCTCTTGTGTGATTTTGAACACGTACGCTGGCCGATGTTGATTTCGCCTCTATCGAATAATGCTGGGTAGTCCACAACAGACCGCAGAGGATGGCCGAGACTGGGCGAGCCCGATGGGACCCTTGCCGACGTACTAAACTCACACATCGCGTACCTCGCTTTCTTCTTGTGTACAGGAACGAGGTGCAGGACGTGCACCTGCCTTCCGGTGAAACCGAGCAACGAGTCATGGACGACGTTCTTTCGCCATGTACATGGAGTCCATGGGCGTGGAGGCGCCTTCTAAGCCTGATTGGCAACAGGGCGAGTATTTCGCCGCGCGGGCTGGGAGCAGCGGGCGGGGCGGACCGGGGGCGAGAGCAGAGGGCGCGGCTCCGGCTTCTGGGGATGGGACCGGAGCGGGGGCGGAAGGCGCGTCTCCGGTTTCTGGCGCTGGGACCCGAGAGAGGCAGTTGACTCCGGCAGCTGGCGCCGCCCTCCGTCAAGCGCGTGCTGGTACGCAGGGGGCGGCGACGGCCGCCGATGATGGTGCGCCGGTGACGACGGGGGACACGGTCATGGACCTGGCCGCCATCGCCGTTGCCAACGCGCGGCGCGAGAGGGAAGAGCGTCCGGCGTCCAAGCCGGGAGAGGACCTCCAAGAGGAGGTGGAGGTGCCGAGTCACTACTGCTACCCGTATATCCTCATGGCGGGGGCGTGGGGGCGAAGCGACAGGTGCCCCGCCGAATGGAAGTACCTCGAGCTCTCCGACGGCCCCCCGACCCGATCCAAGAACGAAAAGGGGGACGCGGTCGTACACGAGGACTCCACCGTCGCGAGCAAGCCGGCTCTGGATCGAGCCTGTCCGAACGGTGACCCCGTGAGCCGTCGCAAAGCGGCGGCGTTCAGAGCGGAGCAGGAGAAGAAGGCAGCCCGAGCAGAGGCTGACAAGGCGAATGCGAAGAGAGCGTCCGAGGAGGTCGAGAACAAACGAAAAAGGCTGCAAGTCCTCACGGCCGCTACCGAGGGAATGACGGGCGTCGCCACAAGCCTCGCCAAGCTGGCGGCGATCAAGGAAGCGGAGCAGGAGAGCAATAAGCGCCAAACGGAAGCGGAGCACGAGAGCAATAAGCGCCAAAAGGAAGCGGAGCAGGAGAGCAAAAAGCGCCAAAAGAATATCGATGCCCTGAAAACCAAGCTACGTTTAGGTTTAGGAGACGAGGCTACAATCAAACAGACCCTCTTAAAACTGCTCGACGAGGATTGTTAGGTGTGCCAAGATAGCATAAAAAATAGTGGCTGGCGTCTCTATCGCGCCTCCAGAAATGTGGTATCTATTGCAACCGGTGGGGATACAGGTTCAACCGTGTAGTTCAGGGCAGGGGGTAGGGCTGTCGTTTTCCGCATCCGATTTTATTTCGAGTCGTTTTGGTTTTACACCTGAAAACACGATCGAGGAAAACAGGGGGGGATTGATTCATTTTGACACTGGTAGAGGAGCATCGTTTTTTCTTGTGATGCTTTGGTTTTCAACCTGAAAACACGACCGAGGGAAGGGGCAGACGGTGATTCATTTTGGCACCAGGAAAGGAATATTTTATTTTTTGGGATGCTTTGGTTTTCGAATTGAAAACACGACGGAGGGAAGGGGGAGGGGGGCGATTCATGTTTGCACTAGTGGAGAAATACTTCTTTTTTGTGATGCCTTCGAACGCTTTGCGTTGAAATTGGGGTTGGGTTTTAGCGTCGGAGTTTGACCAAGCCTCGGCTTATCCCGACTTCCCCCTTTCGCTCGTTTGCGGAGACACACTAGTAGGGAGGAGCAGGACAGATTGGCGCACACAAGGCCAAGAGAGGGAGCGGGGCGTAGCCTAGATAATCAAGCGGAGACCCCGTTTTCCGCGTCTGATTTTTGTCGAGTTGTTTTGAATTATAATTTGNTAATCTGAAAACACGATGGAGGCAGGGGGTGCTGTTGTTTTGCGGGCACCTAGACTATTAAAGTATTAAGTGGTAGGGGAGTAACACAGGTTGCAGTTCGCCGGCACGCCCAAAATATAAAGGCACATCCAGTAGAGGAAAACATCATAACGCACCATTTTGTTCTTTGGAAGGAGCTGAGCCGAGGGGGCGGAGGGTATACAGAAATACAAGAACCGTTGTCCCCTCAGCTACAACCGCTCGCGGTGACAACCATCTCGACAAACGTCGAGAGACACATACATACATGCCTCATTCAAGTGTCAGGGGTATGACGTTGTTGTTGCTATCTTCACATTTTTCCCCGTCATTTATCCCCGTTGCGATCTCTCTACTCAGTTTCTCCATTCGTACTGGTCCAACACTCTGCGAGATCGCTCGGCGTACTCAACAGA
>CACKRE030000678.1:15560-40350 GCA_902602495.3 Ectocarpus sp. CCAP 1310/34 | reverse complement strand
GACTCTTTTCTATGATAGAGATGGACTCGTTGTGTCATATTGAGAAAAATAAAAAAAAATATCAGAAAAATAAAGGAGGACGCTTCCCACACCCGCCGAAAAAATCAAAGGGTAACATACCAGCACCAGGCACTGCGCACCAGGGCNAAGCGAGATCAAGGTACCCAACACAGCAGAGTAGGCAGGGAGGTCATGAAAATATAGTGTGACCTTCGAAAAACACGTAAAGTTGAACTTGACCAGCGCTCTGAAACACTCCGCGCCTGTGAGATCATGTTGGTCGCCTCTGCCCCTCTCTTGCGAGGGGCTTCGTGATCAAAGTCCACGCTTGAATACCGGAACTGATACTGCTGTAGTGGTGAACGAGTAGGCATGGTTCAGAACGTCTGTGTGTCAGCGTGAACATGCTCCGGCGCGCGTGTCGTGTGTGTGGTGTGTACACACACATCTGGTCTATACCTAGGGCGGTGGTACGCGGCCGCACGAGTTGCGGCGGCGGTTGCTTTGTACCTACCCATGATGTTACGCGCCCTCGCCGCTGCTGATGGTACGGATGTAAGTAAGTACTTTGTGCAGCGGCGAACTCCCGTGCGCTATCGTATAGTGTGTTTATTTGTTGGAGACATTCCGCTTTTGGCTGCACAAATCCTTTTCGGCATGTGGGGAAAAAGGAGGTTTGTGTGTCTTACCGCTCGCCCACGGCGATGATAGCGTAGGTCTTGCCCTTGCATGCTCAAGTATTGTACGGCGGTTGGCGAAGGTACATATGCGTACTCGGGTTCATAGTAGCAGTACAGCTGTGCACCCAGTAGCAGACGAAAAACAAAACACTGGTATCTACCGTAGGTTACACAAGATACCACACACCCTGGACCGGTTGCCGCAGCTCGATTACTCCAATGTATGTGAGGATGTATGAACAAAACGATACTTCGAGGAAGCTCTCGACGAAACGGGTTGAACGCCGCCGATTTCGACGGTAATAGATCATGCACGATAAATATTCGAGCTTGGAAGATTGGTCAAGAACGGCTGGCATAAACTTTGAAACTTTTTCGTAACATGACTACCTTGTTCTTTGTTGACGCCCACCTGTGCAGTATCCTAACCTGACCCTAAAATTTCACGTTTTACGTTATTGTGCAGCCCTCCTGAACGTAATATTGACGCGTTAGAGAGAGGGAGCTTAGTACCACACACGCCATCATCCACCACGCGTTGTACACGGGGCTAGGCAGAGTCCGTTGGTGGCTGGTAACCTCTGCAGAATTAGGCCGACGGGCGACGACCGGACGCGTGTGAGGGTGCGCCGGCACAAAGTGCGGCAAGTCAACCAGTTCGTGGACGTCAACCGCGTGTACACAGCCCTCATTCGCAAGCCCGCATGGAGGACGGGAGCGGGTGAAGGGAGAGAGCCCCCGGAGTGGTTGAACGAGGGAGAGGGCGAGGCAAGGGTGGCGCTTTTTGTGGTGATGTTTCTCCTCGGTGGTTGCGATTTCTTGCCGGGGTTCTACTTCTTGAAGATGCCGAAGATGTTCCAGTTTGTGCTGGACACAATCTCCCAGCCGGGTCTTTTCAGCAGACCCATCGTGAAGAAGGTAAACGGAAAATGGACTCTCGACATCGACCAGTGCGTCAAGATGCTTGGTATGTGCTACTTCCAGATGCACTGGAACATCTTGCAGGTCGCGTACGGCCGCGGAGCGGTGGAGCTGTTTCAGGCTGTGGATTGGGACAGCAGAACATTCATCGACCGAGTGAGACTGATTATTTTCAAGGCCAATGGGCCCAATGCTAAGAAGAAGCGCCCTGACTGGACCGCGTTGAGGTTACAAGCCATGAGGGCGGAGCGAGTGCTGCGCTACTGGGGGTCCGCCTTGGATTCGAAGACCGAAGAAATAGAGTACCAAGGGCATGGTTGGGCAGCGGGGGCGAACAAGCCGGAGGCGAAGCTCACCTTCGGCAACTGCTGCGTCCAGCTATCGCCATATGCTTTGCTTAACCAGGAAGGGAAAGTAAAGATGTTAACATGCGGCTGCACCGGGAGAGTGAGCAAGACACCCTTGTGCAACAACAACTCATGCGGTTGTCATAAGAGGGGTTCCAAGTGCGTCCCCATGCACTGCGGATGCAACGGAAAATGCTACAAGAACCGGGCCGATCTCAAGGAGAAGCTAGAAAAACAGAAGGCGGAGGCAGAAGCTGCCAGGGCGAAGGCGGATGCTGAGAAGGCTAGGGCGAATGCTGAGAGGGTCGCGTCGGTGACTGCGGCTGCGGCCGCGGCGGGTAATATCCAGTCGATACACAATGACGAAATATATTGAAAAAGTACCCACCCTCCCGGCACCTTCACATTGACGCAGTCTTCATTTTCAAGATGGAAGGGCGTGGTTGCTGTAGTTTTTTTTTAGGTTCCACGCGTAGGCTGACCATCTCTACGTTGACTTGGACNCCGAGGCGAAGCTCACCACCGGCATGCTACAAGAACCGAGCCGTTCTCAAGGAGGAGCCAGAAAAACAGAAGGCGGAGGCAGAAGCTGCCAGGGCGAAGGCGGATGCTGAGAAGGCTAGGGCGAATGCTGAGAGGGTCGCGTCGGTGACTGCGGCTGCGGCCGCGGCGGGTAATATCCAGTCGATACACAATGACGAAATATATTGAAAAAGTACCCACCCTCCCGGCACCTTCACATTGACGCAGTCTTCATTTTCAAGATGGAAGGGCGTGGTTGCTGTAGTTTTTTTTTAGGTTCCACGCGTAGGCTGNGAGGAAGAAACACCAGGTGGCCATCCGGGCGTTTGCACAGGAGAGGGGGGCGAGGGTCAAACATCCGAGGGAGAGCTGTATCCTTTAGAGGAAGGTGGCACAGGGGTGGGGGCGCCTGCGGGGGCGGGGGGGGGAGACGAGGAGGAAACACCGGGTGGCCATCCGGGCGTTTGCACAGGAGAGGGGGGCGAGGGTCAAACATCCGAGGGAGGGCTGTATCCTTTGGAGGAAGGTGGCACAGAGATGGGGGCGCCTGCCGAGGGGGGGGGGTGGAGGCGAGGAGGAAACACCCGAAGAAGCGGGCCGACCACTGCCCGACGAGGAGGATCGGCGGGTGCCTGGGTCAGAAAACGGTGAGGGGAAGGCACATGGGCTCGGTGTCGTTTCGCCGGAACAGTTGCTTACCCACGACCCACACAAGAAATGATAGCTAGAAACAACGTGGTGCCAAGACAAAAACCGTCTGTCTGTGCATTGGACACCCCAGCTGTTGAAGGTAAGCATGCGTCCAATCCCGTTCCGTTGCTGCAACCTCGTGTGTGTGTCGTATACAGGTTGTCGTTCATCCACGCCATAACTGAAAATATGGGTGCAGAATGAAGGTACTGAAGCGAATTGTGTTGCTATCCAAAGCTACTGGCGCCGCGCAACCAGCACAAAAATGTGTTTTCATCCAGCAGTACGCCAGACCATCGAGTTGTCGCCGCGGAGGCGCCCACGGCGAACAGAGAGACCCCCCCCGAGTTGATATGGCGCGGTCTTGTTGTAGCGCGTGAGGAACCCTCTCTGGCGTCCATCATGTTGCGTATCCTCTCAAACTCGATAATTTTGTGTCGTCGCCTGGACCTATTTCGTAGACAATTTCACGACGTTTGGGAGGAAGGTTCAGCAGGCAGCGACGAAGACGACGCGTCGATAGACAGTATGGACGACGGCGGGTTCGAGCTGGAAGGAGAAAAGGACGTCTTGGATTGCGACGAGTCATAGCTCATGTGCGTAAATGCGCGTATGCTTTTCGATCGCGGTCGTCCTTGGCCGTGCCTGCATTTCATCAAAGGCGACCAGGGAGACATGCATGTCATAGACATGCATATTGTGGCAGTACGTGTTGTAGCAGTACGTGGATGGATAATACAATACAAGATGAGTGTCATAGCTCCACTTTCCTGCTCTCTAACCCTACACCAATAACACAACCCCCCCCCACCCCACCCCCCGCCCTCCATGCACGTCTTGCTCTATGCATATCATCCGTGTCGCAGCATACCGATGGTCCTCAGCTGTCCATACGAGTCTGTTGCTACAAGTATCACAAGAGGGTGCAGCAAAGTGCGATTTTCTGGCAGGATTGTAGACCTGCTAAGTTCCTGTTGTTTAACCGTTCTCCCGTCGCACGAGAGGTGTCTTCTCGTGCTCCGTGACTGGTGTGTTATATGCATGCATGAGCTTCGTCTGGCGACCGAAGTTTTTCTCTTGTTGTGATGCTGTATTATGGCGCTTGGAGATTGTTTGTGTTGGGTCGGTTTTTATTACCGTGCTTTCATTTCTATCAAAGGTGCACCCCTTCTTTGGGTACAAGTAGTTGGTTGGTGACAGCGGAGCCGGAACGGTAGTTCAATGTAAAGACAACAACAACAACCTGTCGCCCACATTTTGGGAAGACCCTCACGTGTGCGGGATTACGGATTGCAACATGTGACCTGCGCCGTTACACACCAGCCCAAGACCAGCAGGACCATCCAACTGCCGGTCGTCTGCTTCATAAGAAATCATTGGGGTCCCAACATTACGCCAAAGACGGTGGTTTGTCGAAATCCTACACCAGCACGAAAACACACAGAAAAACAAAGGAAAACGGTGTAACCTCCAATGCACGGGGTCCGCATCTCACAACTCTCACATGAGCGCAACAGACCTTAGCCAGGCAAGGAAAAGCAAATTGCTGGTTTGGTGATCTCTTTCTGCTCCTGTACTGCCTCCCACACAAACCACGCCTCCGTAGAGCTACATTTCCTCCCGCGGTAGGTAGCGTGCGGGAGCATCACAATCCTGTCAGGACGGTTATCCTTTCGCCAACGCCCTCTGCTTTTTACAGGTTCGAGACAAGTCAGTCTCAGCTTGAATGCCACTCCCACGCGCCCGACCCGCAACGCCTGTTCCACAATATAAAACGCGTTTTTGTAAGGCGGGCTTGTCACCACCCATTCCGGGCGGCGCGTGTCCTCTACGTACGCCTCGGCAAAAGCATCCGTCGTGGCGTCCAGGTGGGTATCGGCTACCCACCTGTGAGAGGGAGGCCAAACATATGGAGACATAATTCATGTTTGACGCAAGTATCTCAAGTTGTATTGCCGCCGGGGGAGGGGGGGGGTAGTTTGTTCGAAGTTGTGTCCCATTCGGGGGACGACCGGGGGTTGGGGCCCATTCGGGGGAAGACCGGGGGTTGGGGTTGTGTTAGTTATACAGTATTGTTTGGGATTTATGAAAGCTTCATCAGTTTCTGGGGATTTTGCGTGCAGGTACTTGCCAGAATCGCTGTGTTTTGGGACACATCACTTCCCCGTAAAAATACAAAATGAAAATCGTGAAACACATCGTTCACCCTGCCAAGAAACAAAACGCTATGAAACACCACACTCATACACCGATCGCCCCGGTGGTCTAGTGGGCAGCCTCGCAGCCTGCTAAGGGCCAGTGCATGAGTTCGAGTCCCGGCAAAGAGAGTTTTTTTCTCACTAAATAAATCCTGGGCTAGGATGAAAGCGACGCGCTGCAAAGCTCGTTTGATAGTAAACCATAATAGGGAACGGATTGCTGTACCCTTCTCGCGATAAAAATACCTCAGGCATGAACCGCAGGAGGGGGTCCAACCCCCCCCCTCCTATGTGATCCCGGATTGGTCGCCTAGCTAGAAGTGGAGGATAGGGGCCAGAGGAGCAGACGACAGAGTCCAATGATGGGAGAAAAACAAAAAACAACAAAGAACAAACAACTTCGTTCATGCAAACAATAAATCAACCGTGGTGTGATTTTTTAGACAACGGTAACCTGCCAGCAGGGTGGGGGGCTCGGAGTCTAGGAAGCCAGCATGTACACCCGCGCGTGGTGGCTTCGAAAGAGGCCGCAAGACACACATATGCTTATGTGGGGCTTAAGTCGTTCGTAGCAACACGAAGACCGCGCACTGTCAGCACCGTGCTGACTGCGTCCTGTCCGGCGCCACAGCAATCGAGCACGCCGCCTTCTACATCCACGTGTTCCAGAAGAGCTCGAACCTGAAATTGCATGACATGGACGCAAGGGCGCATTATAACATCGGCCAAATAAAGCAAAAACAGAGAGATGAGCACACCGACTACGAGCCACTTTGCGGGCAGGCAGCAAAGCACAATTGTTCATTAGACGGACCACATACTACCTGAAGAGAGGCGGGATGTGTAGCGGACGAAAGCAAAGGAAACCTTTCGTTGGAGCGCCTCGGTTGTTACAAGTAAACAGGTCGTATAAACAGGTCGTAATTTTGTGTATGTCTTGCCCTACCCCAACGACAAAATATGCCAAAAAGCGTGTACTCACACGATGGTTTGCCCTTTTGAATGCGATTCAAGTTCCGTACCCGACACCGCACTCTTAAGGAAAGCTCGAAGTGCATATTGCAGAGAACCCTTCCGTCAACCACTTCATAACATAATAATACCTAAAACGTAGTGGAAGGGTATCGGCCCATCGGTGACGGCTGCCCAACCACCATGTTGTCCCTAGACCCGTTTTCTTCCTTCTCTCTGGGCAGGCAGCAGAGCAGAATTGTCCATTAGACGGACCACATACTACCTGAAGAGTGGCGGGATGTGTAGCGGACGAAAGCAAACGAAACCTTTCGTTGGAGCGCCTCGGTTTTTAGAAGTAAACAGGGCGTATTTAACAGGTCGTAATTTTGTGTATGTCATGCCCTACCCTAACGACAAAATATGCCGAAAAGCGTGTACTCACACGATGGTTTGCCCTTTAGAATGCGATTCAAGTTCCGTACCCGACACCGCAAAGCTCAACGTGCATATTGCAGGGAACCCTTCCGTCAACCACTTCATCACATAATACCTGAAAGCCCGTGGAAGGGTATCGGCCCATCGGCGACGGCTGCCCAACCACCATGTTGTCCCTTGACCCGTTTTCTTCCTTCTCTCGGCGCCTCTTGAACTCTTTGTACATCCCGCCAACGCAGTCGGGCCGAAGTCCTCAGCTATGCAGCCAACACGCTGACAATCGGAACGAGCCCAGCCCCCACTGTTTTGGGCTGCTTGGGTGCGCTGCACCCCTCCATTCCTGGTGTACCGGCTCTACTGAGAGGCAGCTCTGGTCATGCGCCCACAGAGCAAGATTTCGGACAATTCTTGGACCACCCGCTGCAGTGTGAGTAGGACAACAGTTCACCGCGGTTGAATGCTGTCTGGCGTGGACCCGTACTTCTATGAGTAGTAATGATTTGTGTCAGATTGATTGGCCAGATATAATATGTGGTTCCTCACTGCCCAACAGGCAAGTAGTTCGTTACTGGATGTTTGTTGTTGATTCCAGAGGTTGTGTTTCTCTCTTCTGTGGTGGCCGTGTTTCTTCATGGAATAGGAGAAGGAGCGAAGTACAGACGTCGTCATCATAGACTAGACTATGTGTGTACCCCCTCCTGTGTGACCCCGCGGACGGTTCGTCTAGCTAGTTGCAGTGTATCAAGTACGCTGAGAAGTTTAAGTAAGTTCACATACGCGGCGAACGTGTAGTGTGCACCGAAGATAGAGGAGTAAGCAGGCGGCGCCAGAGATGGGACGAAAAAAGAAAGAAACTTTGTGTACAATCCATATAGTCTATATCCATCCGTAACATATGTTCTTACAACAAGCGTCACGGTCACGTGTTGACTGTCACATCGTTCTTTCTTTTACATTTGGTGTGGTGTCGTCATTGTTGTCATCTCTTCCAGTCTCTACTCAGTACGTTCAAATCTCCGGAATGCATGTCCAATTGCCGACACAGACAGACCATCTTCTACTGTAACTGTAGTAACAGAGTTGACGAAAAAAATAAACGGAAGTGCCTTCTTTCAATCACATCGACGGACACATTCAGTAGCCGCCTGACCAATGGACTTACACCGCAATAATTGAATGCGAGTAATGTCAGGTATGTTTGTGTGTGTTTCGGTTCGTGTTCATGTTGGACGTTGGCTTTTGTTGCAGCTTGAGGAATGAATTAACGTTGTCGGCAAGAGCTCCAATCTGCGGTTACACAGAAAGGTTCCGCCCCCAGAGGCTGCCCGTTTCCACCCCTTCCTTGCCGGTGCCTTTTTTGAGTATTGACGCGACCGTGTGCTAGCATGCCAGGCGCGATTAATATTGAAATCACATGCGACAGGCGTACAAATCGAAATTCCGTGTCCCCCCGGGTGGTGGGGCGGGGGGGGGGGGGGCGGTTGTTATGCTGAAGCAACGTTTTCACTGATGATGATGCGTGCTGTACATGTTGTGTGTATGCATAGTCTGTACGCGTGACGGCCACAACAAATTGGCAGCTAGCTCAAGTCATAATTCCCCAACAATCGAACGAATCGGTTCATCGGTTCATCGGTTCATCGGTTCATCTGTACATGGATCGAAAAGGGAGCGAGCGACCAAGGGTTGCCGCTGTGAAGTAGGTCCTTCCAAGCAAGCGATATATTATATCCGGGGAGGTTGATCGGTCCCCTCCTCCACCTACCGCGGACGATGCTATTTTGCACGACCGACCGAGCGCTCGTTTGTGTTTGTTTGCCGTGAGCCCCGGGCTCAATCAATCTAGCTGGTTTTCTTCGAACTTCTTGACCGTGAGGGATGGGAGCTCGGCGATAGCACGAGGGATCTCTTCTGTACGGCTGGGTACAAGACGACACATGGCATGTCACGCGATAAGGCAAAGCAGGAGGGTATGTACAACTGTAGACGAGAACGAAAAAATATTCCTTCCAAGTTTCTAAATCAAGTCGTGTAGCAGCTAATGAGTTCGATGAGATAAATGATCCTGCGAAGTATGACAGCAAGAGCTCGAGAAGGCTCGGTGAGTTGAGTGGTAAGAAATGCGTGTTGTAGAGAGAGAGAATTTCCAACTCCCACGTGAACGACGAGTAGCAAGAGGGGATGGATGCCTAAACCCGGGTGCGAGCCATTTAGTTTCATCTTGAGGTACAGGCCCGCTTCTAATAAACGTCAAAATTTGGTCGAGGCTACACTCCTTAAGGCGTCACCATCCCCGAGTACAGGCTGCCGACCCAATTTTTTTCACCTGTAAGCTTGTTGCGGGAAAGCGGAGCATCTGGAGGGAGCTAAGCCGCCGAATCTCCGCGGGAATGTTGCCTGCACAGCCGGCCGAAAGGATGAAAGAAAAGCATGAGGAGCTTGTGCAGATTCTCACTAGTAAGTAGCACAGGTGGACGATGATCTCCAGCAGATTCTCGCCATCTAGCACAAGTGAATAATGAGCTCTTTTCTCTGCAGATTCTCGATACCTCATGGTTTATCCCCTGCAGTGCGCGTCTACCAGTCCTTCACGCTACATCTCGGTGGGCGGTGGGGAGTGCGAGCGATTGTGCATGCGTTTGTTCGTTCCGGATTGTCCTTCCGAAAAGCCCAGCTAACCGCTGCAGCAGCAACACCATCAATGTGAAGAGTTCGTGTGCTGGATGGACAGCACAACCTCAACAAAATTATTACATTCCGTCGAAACCGACATGATATTAGCTGTAGCAACCAAAATCAATCGCAAGGAGAGCTCGTTCGTGTGACGGGCAGCAGAACTTCAACAACGATGATCCCGATCCCTTCTTCCAACACCATATTTTCAGGAGTTGGCCGCCCTCTGGCGTCTCAATCACCCTCATTTCCTCCCGGTACATAGTGTAATGTTCTGCCGATTGGAATATAAAACACGGATATTTTACCGTACGTACGTTTGGATGCTTGGGACGACTGAGTTCCAATCTTCCCGGAAGGGATGCTTCAAGACACCGCTTACTGAAGTTTCCCAAACGCGACAAATGTGGGGTCAAACTCTCCACACCGCCCTAGATTGACTGAGTTCGCTCGGTTCCGCTTGGCATTGTTCTTCGCCACACTGTACCAAAGGATATAGCCAGCCTCCGGTGGTAGTTCATAGCCACTACACTCAGGACTCTCCGCTCAACAAAGAACCGTATGTATTTTCCGCGAATCGCAAGAAATATGGTTATTTTCCGCGAAACGTGAGAAATATGGGTATTTTCCGCAGCTCACCTGAGATCTGGTTCTCGTTGAGGCTCAGCACCCGGAGCGATGCAAGATCCCCGATTTCAGCAGGTATGCTGCCTGAGAAGCATAACACATGAACATCATCCACGCAAGCATTTGTTGTTTTTTTTCCAGACGAAGAGATCATTCAGACCAATAAGCTTGAGAAACAAAAAGCATATCATCCACGCACGCACGTGTTTGTTGCTTTCGTCGAGACGAACAATTCGTTCAGAGCAAGAACCAGCTGTATGTGGCGCAGCAGAAGTTTGCAAGGGATTGATAAGCGACAGGAAGGTTGGGTTAGGCTTAAGGTTAGCGACGACAAGGTGAACGCCCGCACGATGCTGTCGCTGCGTGTTGCTGAACATAATGTACTACTTCGTCGAGAGGGCTCTACCCATAAGGTAAGTCTGGATGGAGTAGGCAGATCGTCTTATCGTAGCCAGCAGGGCGAAGGTTTGGGGGAACCACGATTGATTGTTTTGTCTTGTGCACCCCACGTACTTCGATAGGCCTAGGCACATGGTTGTGGCCGACAGAGGCTTCAATTATCCCTCTGGGGCTTTTCAGAGATAACTTCTGTGCATGGTGCCAATTTGCGTGTGAGCTCCGATGACAAGCAACGATGACAAACAACAATAACAACAACAGCAACAACAACAACAGCTCACTCGTCAGCTCGTTCTTTTGAACATCCAAAACTTCCAAGGCAGCCGCTCTGCCGATCTCCGCAGGGACAGGTCCTGCTCGCATGGAAAAAGACAAGCAACACGGTCCATCGTTTTCAGGGCAGCGTTAAACCGGTGGTGGCTGAGTGCGCTTGAATCGAATCGAAGCACAAAAATGATGGAACAATTCCTTACCCGTTCAACAATGCCTCTTAGACGATGAAATCCTCATGTACACCTTTTCTCTGGACGTTTTAGTACTATCAAAACACGTGCACTACTAACAAAACACGTATACTACTATCAAAACACGGACAATTCATCCTCAAAAGTTGGGGTTAACCGGTCATAAAATCATCACGAACATGGCTACATTCTTCTGGCGATGCTGCTAATCACACAACTATTTGAATTTTACTAGAAAGAGTGATCGCTTGTGACACCGGCGGCGTTTGCAACGGATGAACGATTGGGCAGTAGCGACACTTCATCAATGAGCCGATCCTCGCCAAGCACGTCATTTACAAAAACAAAAACTGTCGGCGGAAAGCTGCACGACAATTAGTACCAAAATGACGGTGATGGTGGTTTTACATGACGTTGTTGCTGTTGTCGCTGCTGCTTCTGATGGTGCTATTGTTGTTGTGCTCTTGACAATAAAAATTGTCCCGGTCAATGTGCAGTACCTTTTGATGCCCGTGATGGTCCAACAGACGCGGACGCCTTACCGCGGTCATCAATTAAAAACACGCTACCACTCTGTTGGTATGCAGGCACTTTACCTGTAGCTGGTTCTCCCCCAGCATCATTACACGGACGGCGAATAGGCCGCCAAACTCCGCGGGAACATTCCCTGACACGGGAAGCAACAGAACAGAAAGCGTTGGCATCACCATTCGCCATTCACGGAAGGCAAACACGTGTGGGTTCACGTGGAACTTTTTGAGGAATAAATACTCTTTGTCCTCCATACCTCAAATCGTTCGAGGTGGAACGGTTGTCCTACTCCAGACAAACTCTGTTGGGGTGTCCGCGCGTGTACCGCTTCGTTATCACGCTCACGGATTCTTGTTCGAGAGTATTTCTGCACAGAATACATGTACGAGTGACTCAAGTTCCTCCATGGCAGAGTTCAACGAGTGGTGGACGGGGGAGAGGCCAAGCGGAAAGTCGCGCGTCAAGTCCATCACACCAGGAACACCCACGAAGCCCCCAACACGTACCACCAGATTATGCATGCCGGAGGGTAGCGTGTTTCGTGAACGTAAGGTAAGCGTTTGTGGAGCCATAGTTTGGACGGAGACATGCATTCAAGAAGGTTTGACTCAGAGAACATGTCGAAAACACATGCAAGGGTCCAACGTGAAGTAAGGCACCGGATAGCCAACGCATGACACTTACTGTTCCACGTGAATTTGGCATTCTTTCGTAGCTCATACTTGAACCAACGTCACTTCCAATGCGGCATGATTCGCGGGGGGGTATCAGGTATGGGGGGGACCAACACACATCCCGGTCGACGTCCATCTTGGACGTTATGGGCGTTGTTTTTGTTGTTGCTGTTGTTTTCTGTTTTGTTTTCACTAACAAAGTGTGCGAGTGTCAAAGAACAACACTTTCTGATGCAGAATACGGGTAACCTGCGCAACTTCTGGACCGACATAGTTTACAGCCTTGCGCAATCACAGTATAGCTCAAAACTTGCATCAACTCACTACGCTATCGACAACAGCAGCGGCTACACATAAATCCGTTGACGCCATAAGAAAAGAGATGGTTCTGCTTTCATTGCTTGAGTTGTTTGACCAATGTCTCACTTTTGAGTACATCTCAAAAACGTTTTCCCATCGATGTTGGTGCATTTTATTTCTACGCACCGGTGAGCCGGTTGCTGCGAAGCCTCAGGTCTTGTAGAGATGTCAGCCGTCCCATCTCCGCCGGCAGCGCGCCTGTTGGAGTAATGGCCATTTCACAAAGCAACAGATCATTGACCACGCGTCCTCGAGAGGACGGAGCATCGTTCCCGCAGGACTAATCACGGATGACCAATCGTTCCTTTCTACGTTGCCAAGGGTGGCTCAAAGAATGTTTTCCTAGCCTACCCATGCTATCGATATCGCGTCCCCTTCTTTGCAATCCTCGGAGAGGGGTAGATGTTCCAACATCAACAATTCCAGACGTTTGTTTTACCAGTGGAATTCTTCTGTGTGACCACGGGTTGGAGTTAACGGCACAACAGTGAGCGCTGATTCGAAGCGAAGACAGTAAAAAAAAAAAAAATTAACCCGTGCGCTTGTCTGGCTTCTCGCCTGTGAGCCTGTTGCAGTCAAGGGCGAGAGCGACGAGTGACGACGCCAGGAGGCAGATCTCTGGGGGGATAGCGCCTGCAAGGGATACATCCAATCCGATACATGCACGGGGCGCGGCTAGGTTAGGAATGGGGATACGCATGATAGCATTGGCGTGATTAGAGCAACAAGAAAGTGAAGCTGAACAGCAAAATCTCCGAGGGATTCTGGCGTCTCTTGAGGTGTACTGGTGTGTGCGTACCACGACCATCTCGGTGTCCCCTTGGGAGGTCGGAATGAGACCCTCCTTCCGTCTCCGGATAAAGAACATCCATTATCAATTATTGATTTTTAAACGAGGGCATCAAGAAAATGACTCGCTCACTCGCACT
The DNA here is from genome assembly GCA_902602495.3 of Ectocarpus sp. CCAP 1310/34. NCBI lineage: Eukaryota > Phaeophyceae > Ectocarpales > Ectocarpaceae > Ectocarpus > Ectocarpus sp. CCAP 1310/34. Next base: position 26,946 of record CACKRE030000678.1, on the reverse strand, counting down.
ATGTTCCGAGTGCTCGAGGCCATACGCGTTGATGTTGAGAGACCAAAACGAACAAACGCAATAACCATGCACCGTTCACCAATACCGACCACCGGTAAAAAACTTCGTTCTTGTTTCGAGCAAGCCTTGTGGCGGTTAACTTGTTACTTCCCCTTTGAGGAAACCAACACTGGATAAACTATGTGAATCCCCACAATGTTATTGAACAAATTGACCCTAACGTGCAAAGGTCATACCGGTAAAGGATAAAAAAGCTAAGTTCTTTGTACAGTGTGGGCTGAACTTCAACCAACCGCGAATTGTCTACGGCATCAACATGGACGGCACATCCCTATCAGAACAACAAGCAAGCATGCATGCAATCTCGAAAAGATTACCGTCCAGCGAAAAAGATGATCGAGCAGCGACATAACGGCCGATCACCAATTTCTATTCAGCAACAACGACGTAATTGCGATTCGACAAGCCCAACCAAGCTACGATTTCATGTACCAACACACAAACGCGAGGCGAGGACATGTGCGGAACAACAGAAGATTATTCTCAGCAACGACCTTCTCAACAATGACATTCTCAACAACGACATCCCCAACAACGTCCTTCTTCTCAACGACGATCGTGACATCCATCACCAACGACGACCCTCAACCACAACCACAAAACACAGCAAACATACCAGCATCGTCAACAACATCATCACCATGAACAACAAGCACAGCAACAATAACACCAACATCATCAACAACAAGACCAAGACCAAGACCACCAACAACAACAACAGCAAGAGAGAGCGACGGTGCTGGCTTACCCGTGAGCTGGTTGTGGGAGAGAGCCAGCACCCTGAAGGAAGAAAGCCTTCCAATGGTCGCGGGGATCGAACCTGAGGATATACGAAGGCATTGCATTGTTGGATCGTTCTTGCGAGAAGCTCGATTAGATCAGCGTCGTTCAGTCTTTCGCTTCCTTCCGTGTACAGTGGCAAGGGAAAGCACCGCTGCCTTGTTGGCACCGACTTTCGCTTTCAACCAAAACCTCTCCAAAGGGTAATAGTAACACTATTTTGATTGTACAGTGGGGGTCCCCGAATAATAAGGCGATCTGAAGAAGCCGGTCTCCCTATGTACGGTGGGTGAAGTTGGCTGGCATGCAGAATAATCAAGTTGTTCTACACATTGAATACGGCGGCTGCCCCATACAAGGCGGTCGTTTTCAGGGATTTCTACCTGCCACCATCAACCAGGACGTCGAAATAAACAATAGGCAATTTTGTTCAAGAGAGACATCACCTACTACACACGATGTATGGTTGTTTAATTTAGTGTTGGGGGTGTCTTGTTTTGGGTGTTTTTTAATTTTCAGTTTTGGGAACGCAATATCGCTATAAACGACAGTATTACCGAACATCGGCGTTCTCACCATCAGGGCAGAGGTGCAAAAGACGTGCCTACAATACGATGATATTGCTTTGTGGCTGATCTGCACACCGGAGATTTACATTGACAATCTATTGATGAACTTCTATTGGCGATTTCGTCAAGACACCAGCCGGGGTTCCGTGAGTTCACTAGGAACATTTATGGGTGGGTGGGACATGGAAGAGCGTCGCTAAGACGGCAAGAAGACAAGACGGTCTTGAGTGAGAGAGGGATAGAGCTTTTGGGCCGTTTTGGAGTGTTAAATATACAACTACAAGTAGAAAAGGAAGGCTGTTCGCTCATGAAAAGAGTAGTAGAGTCGTCTTCTTCGACTTCGTTGGAGATCGACTGCCTAGAGGACTACGAACTCGACCACAGCAACAACAACGACAACAACGACATCAACGACAACAACGGCAACACGCCAACCACCACCACCAACAACAAAAACAACAGCAACAGCGGTAGCAATATCAGAAGTGTCAGTAGCAGCAGCAGCAGCAGCAGCAGCAGCAAGAGCAACAATCCGATTGGGTCGGTTTTCTTTCATGTTCTCTTTCATGTTCTCTTTCATGTTCTCACCCGAGAAGTTGTTGTCGTGGAGTTGCAGCTCTTCCAGGGAGGACAGCTCGCCAATGGACGCTGGAATAGTCCCTATATTGTCGAACAAAGTGGTACGCAGAAGCAGTCCGCTCTTGCTGTCAATAGCGAGAAGAAAAAAAAAGAATGGTGCTCCTTGTTTATCGGGTACTGAAAACAAATTTGCAAACAACGTGCGCATCGACGCCACTCGACATGCGGTTGCTTGACGCACAAGCCGGGGGGGTCACACACAGGAGGAACTCGTACTACTCAATCGTGGAAAGTACGAAATTGTCAGGGTTTTCAAAAGGAAGGGCGGTATGGCAGGAGCTCGAGGTACGCAAGCTCTACTCTGTCTGGCCAAAGCCTCCTGGCACGGGAGAATAAGACAGCAGGAGAGGGGGAGGGGTTGAAACGGCTCTGATCAAGGGCAACTGGCTAAATGGCACGCCGAAATCGACGGACCTTCGCAACAAGGACAATCGAACATCATTTTCTTCAGCGGTGTGATACTGTTGTCGCCATCGTTCTCATCAGCGCAGGACAAAATAGTGAAGTCTAGTACCGATCTTCTTGGCGGTGGGTTGTTCGCTCCGAAGAAATGACTTCGAAGCATCGAAAAAACAACTACTGCAGTAGGGGCCCCTGTCTAGTGCCGGTTGAATATGTAGTGCCGGTGGCCGGTACAGTGCCGGTGTTTTAGGCGGGTACGCCCTGAATTCCCCAAGTCATTCACAACACCTTGAATAGAGCCGATCCGTTGCAACATACTGCCGATGCATTTTCTGGGCACATTCCGGCGCTAAACAGGGACCTCTGCTGTATTGTGAAGCACATGTTAACGGTCCAGGACAAGATAGTCAACATCAACGTTATCGCCGACAGCAGTTCACAACGAACACCACCATCAATAACCATATAGTGTTGGTCCGGACATACCATACCGTACCGCGGTATAGTGACGGGCAAAAATCACCGCGGTACATGAGGACCCGCACCAAAGAGGGAAGGTTCCTGAATAGAAATTCAAGAGTTTGTTGTAGGCGACGTTGTTCTGCGAAGAAAATTCTACCACGATACCGGGAACCAAACCGTGCTATTCGGGACCGCGGTACGGTACTGAACCAACCAGATTTAAGCAACATCAACATACTTTTAACACACGCACCGGTGAGCTGATTGCTTTGGAGAGGGCCACCCGCCATGATGACAGAACGCCAATGTCCAGAGGGATGCAGCCTGGAAGAAACAGACAGCGGTCAGCGGTTAGGACAACTCGCACGGTCGCATTTGACACCGAATCACATGCTAAAACCAAGGGTTTACTCGGTAATATTACCGCCGTCAAATTACCGCCGTGGTGGGTGGTCCCGGTAATCCGCCGTTTTCACCGCCGTTTTTTGGTTTTACCGCCTCCGCCAAAGCCGCTACCGCCGAACAACGCGTTACCGCCTACCGCCAAAAAATTACCGCCGTATGGCGTGACCGCCGAAAACTTACCGCCGTTTTTTTGTTTTACCGCCTCCGCCAAAGCCGCTACCGCCGAACAACGCGTTACCGCCTACCGCCAAAAAATTACCGCCGTATGGCGTGACCGCCGAAAACTTACCGCCGTTTTTTTGTTTTACCGCCTCCGCCAAAGCCGCTACCGCCGAACAACGCGTTACCGCCTACCGCCAAAAAAATTACCGCCGTATGGCGTGACCGCCGAAAAATTACCGCCGTTTTTTTGTTTTACCACCTCCGCCAAAGCCGCTACCGCCGAACAACACGTTACCGCCTACAGCCAAAAAAATTGCCGCCGTATGGTGTTACCGCCGAAAAATTAACGTCATAAAGGTACGTCGCCGCCAACGGACAGTCCGAGTGACTAGAGGTCTAGCCTGGCCTCGGCCGCCACGCTAGTGATATTACTTAGCGTCAGGCGTTCGAATCCGCACTTGGGCTTGCTCGTTTTCATTTCCGAACATTTTTTCACTTTGAAAGATTTTATTTCTGTTCTTTAATTCTGGAGTTTGATTGATTTTTTTTTTCCTTCCGACAATTGCAGATGTACCTCAGAAAACTTTCACTTAATGTCTCATACTCTACATGAATATTAAACCAATACGAAGTTCAACAACATATGTAGGACTTATTTCTACTGTCACTTACATCGTAAAAATATCTCCTCTTCAACTTGAAATAAAACCAATGACAATCCTCATGGTATCCTATATGCGTTCGTAAGCTTGCTAAAATACTACTGCGTTGATGTCCTCTTGCAAAAGCTGAAATCCAACAAATGCTTTGATCCATGCTACATCTCCGTGTTGGAAAAGCCCTTTCTTCTCCGTTCATGATAATATCTTACCCTATTCTACGCAAATCTATCACATCTACTCTCAAACAAGACGCCAACTTCAAACGAAAACGCGTTCTACGATGCGTCTACACTCCATCCCCATATCATTGGCGTTGACTGGTCCGAGGTCGATCTTGTTCGCCTGTTTTCGGCGTCTTGACGCCCGCGCAATGCGAGCTTGTACCTCTGCACTCGCCGAGATATGGCCACCTGTGTAGCCACCGAAACATCTGAAGAAGTCGTTCCTTGAAGCCTCCTTTCAGAGCCATCGTTCCTCCGTCCCTTCCTCCCACGGCATGTGTCGCAAGTTCATCGATGAACTCGTAACCCTCCTCCAAGGCGACCAAAGCTTTCCACGGCTCNCCCTTCCTCCCACGGCATGTGTCGCAAGTTCATCGATGAACTCGTAACCCTCCTCTCCAAGGCGGCCAAAGCTTTCCACGGCTAAGGTGGTAAGTTTAAAGCTGCGTTCGTCAAAGGACACGTGTCCCGGACGAGCGTAGTGCTGACGCTTTCGCGCCTCGGATGCTTGGGCTGCGATTCCATCGCTGGTCGCGCTGCCGTTCCGCAAGTGTACCTGTGCTTGCGGGTCTGCGTGTGTGACATCGAGGAGTATTCCTTTGTTGCGGTACCCCGGAGAAGATGCGTTCGTGAGGGCTCCTGGCCTGATGACGATGTCCATGCTCAGGGTTCTTTCCCCCGTGAACAGTGCCCCGCTTTCAACGTCGTGTTCGACGCGAAGGCCGTTGAGTGCTCTCGATAGTGCGTATTTTAACGGCTCGTGCATGTTGACCGGTGCTCCATCCCTTGGACAGATCCTTGCGTGCACCGTTGTGATGATCTCGCCTTCCCTGCCTCTGTGACACCTGGGACATCTTTCCGCCAAGAATTCTTAAACTCCCAAGGCGCGTCTCGTCGCGTAGACGGATTCGTTCGATGGAATCTCTCGAGCTCGGTCGGTGGGAGCCGCTCTCAGGAACGCGTGCCCCCCTTGCCCTTGCGAGCTTCTCGTTCGTGCGTATGCCATGTTCCTGGCCTCTTGACCTCCGTAGGGGTTGTCCCGCGTGGGTGGTACCGCCTCCTGGGGGAGGTGCTCCAGAGACTCCATGAACTTTTCAAGTNTCCCTCGTGGGTGGTACCGCCTCCTGAGGGAGGTGCTCCAGAGACTCCATGAACTTTTCAAGTTGTATCTTGTTAACCGCCTTGCCCAGTTCGTGCTAGGCTTTCCTCGGCGTAGTAGATTCCCCATCGTGTGCTGCCAATTCTGCAACGGTGGGCTGACGCCTTCCGGTTTCTCCTGGCGGTTCTAAGGCCCACTCAACCCATGACGGGGGAAGGATCCCCTTCAGAACCTCCACCGATACTCCATGCTCCTGGTTGAGTTCTTTGATAGCGTCCCCCATCCGCTCCACCAACACGGTTCCCGGTATCCGAACTCTCACCGACTCTCCCAATGGACCCCGTAACGCGGCTATAACCGCAGGAAGGGTGCCGACTAGGTTGCCCAGAGAAGCTGAGAACCTTCGCATAACCGCTGCTGGTAATCCTAGTCCTCGGGCTCCTGTCGACAGGCGTGCCTGGGCTTGTTGATAGGGCTTTAACTTGAAGCGGTCAGGCTGGCAGTCGTCTTGGAAGAACTCTTCTTCGTCTTCGGTATCTCTGAGCCCCATCGTTGCCTCTAGGACCCACATCACCATATTGTCCAGGCGTTCACAAGCCCCTCTTACTAGCTTATGATTGATGCCTCTCTCGATATATCCGGATCGCTGTGTCAGCGATTGTGATGTGACGAGGTGAGCCACCTGTTTGTCTGGCATGCGCACCAGCAAGCGAGCAAGCTTGTCTGCACCCCCTTCAGTCATCACTTTCATTGCGAAATCCTCGACGTAGGCATCCGTCCCAATGGGGACTCCCACAACTGTGATGCCCTCCTCCGCAATCGGTAGGCCTGCACATTCGTTTTTCCGTTTTTCCGTTTTTATGTTTTTGTTTTTTCACGTCGTGCTGACTCTAAAATGTAAAAGCCACTGGTGAATACGAGATAACAATCCATGAAAGTACACGTTCAATCTTCGGAAGGAGTGTTGCCATCTGTTCGGACGCCGTAACTCGGCACCGCACTTGCGGCCTTGTATTGGGTCGCTTGAAGTTGTGGCCGCATACATGTATATGGCAATGGCACTCATTAACGCCGTCAAATTACCGCCGTGGTGGACGGTCCCGGTAATCCGCCGTTTTACCGCCGTTTTTTGGTTATACTGCCTCCGCCAAAGTCGTTACCGCCGAAAAACGCGTTACCGCCTTCCGCCAAATCAATTACCACCGTATGGCGTTACCGCCGAAAATTACCACTGTTTGTTGGTTTTAACGCCTCCGCCAAAGCCGTTCCGCCGGAAAATGCGTTAACGCCTTCCGCCAAAACAATTACCGCTGTTTGGCGTTACCGCCGAAAAAATTACCGCCGTTTTTTGGTTTTACTGCCTCCGCCAAGGTCGTTACCGCCGAAAAACGCATTACCGCCTACCGCCAAACCAATTACCGCCAAATGGCATTACCGGCGAAAACCTGTTCGCCTAAAACAACGTTACCGAGGAAACTCTTGCTGAAAACAACCATCACGTCCCAAGGCGTCGGGGGTAGAATTGCTTGCAGGCCACTTTAAAAACCGGAGTCGGCTGGGGTTGAGAGCTTGCTGGGTTAGGCACGGGTTAGAGGTTTGCCGACAGCTCCAGAATCCACGAAGCCAGCGCGAACAGTAGGATCTTCTACTGCCAACGTATTCCCTCATTGCTGGCCTTGTAACGGCAGTCGCTGGTATTCTCTTGCAGCACCGCATCGGCGGGGCACCAAAGAAAAACCACGTCCTACCCTAGCAAAAACAAAACCCGTGCTGGTTTGGCACAACAAAAGCAAGGATGATGACCAGCTTCTGGATCGATGACCAGCCTGGTTCTCATCCTTGTGAAACGTAACATCGCCCCGTCCCGGCATTGTCAACACCGGGAGAAGCGCTGCAATACGGTGCTACAAAAAGGGTTGACGGGTTTTGACAAGGCCGAGTTTCCGTCGTTCTATCGTTCTTTTCGTGTAGCACGACCGTCTGCGGAATGGAGCTGTCAAACCCGAAACTGTGCACGCAACAACACTGTACATACGATCCCATGGCCAAGTTTCTCTATCGTCGAAGGAGCCTTACCTGTCGTGTGGTCGGGTGATGGGGCGATCTAACCAAAAGCAAGGAACCCAAAAGAAAACTTCATCGCGTCCGTATGCACGACAAACCAAACACGGGTCTAAACACCACGTTACCACAGCGATATGAAACCCCATTTTCCCTTTTTTCGGATCTACAACGGGGGCTGGGGGAGGGGTGTACTCATAGTCGTGCATCCCGTAGTCGTTACACCATTGACCTCGCATCCCTACAAAGCAGGGACGGAGCACGCCGGGTTCTCACCACACCAGCCTCTCACATCACCAAGCGCGAAGCGCCGTGAGATATTCGGCGAGTCGCATGAAGGGTGCGCTGCATCCTGCTAAGGGTGTTCTGCAACTTGTGCTTCTTACTTCCTTGCGTACGGATGACAGCTGCGTCTGACTCAATTTATTTTCTGGTGCTTTCACTTCCAGATACAGTTATAAGCACTGTGCAACTGCCTCGGGGATGCTAACAACAACAACAACAACAACAACAACAACAACAACAACAACAACAACAACAACAACAACAACAACAACAACAACAACAACAACAACAACAACAACAATAACAACAACATGAGAGCTGTACGTTGACTTGCATATTCATGCCCCGCGTACCGGTGAGCATGTTGTCGTGGAGTACCAGCTGTTCCAAGGTCGACAGGGGTCCTATCTCGGAAGGTATTCTTCCTGAGGCAAACAGTCATTACACGTTGGGGATCAAAACATCAAGCAATCAATCACAGAAGCAGCAACGATCAATGAGTCGGGGGATGGATCAGGTCGGAGTGCACCACAAACTGAAATTTAGACACGAAAACAACTGCTGTGCGGATGTAAAGTCTGGGGTTCCACGGCTTGTAGATGCACAAAGGTCGGCGCGATAGGTTAGGGGCTGAGTCAACGGATGGCACGCGAAACAAGCGAGACTGACACACAACACGACCCACTGACTAGGTTTGGGCCATGGATGATTGACCTGCGGAAAGCAAATATCTCTTCTTGCCTGGCGAGACCAGACGGTAGCGACAATCTCCCAGCGGACGTGCCCACGACAACAATGTCTAAGAGCGTTGAGGACGATGAAACGGCCGGATGTTTTTGTCCAGCAATAAACGAAAAAGTTTTTTGGTCCTCTTCGCAATCGGAAACCGATTTTTTTTCCTCCCTTCCGTTCTGGGCGCCAATGTACACCTTTTCGGACAACATTTGGCGCACCAGATGGGGTCGCACCGGACGGATTCTCCACGTTTCCGCCTGCGGTACACTCCTTGAACATTACACTCAGTAATTTCTCACTCATATGGGGGTTTCATATGGAGGGTTGGGTCCGGATGTTTTCCAAATAACTGGTTGTTTGTTGGTCGGCAGCCAAGAAATTAGGTCGCATTCCGCGATCGTCATCGCCAAGGTTCCGCCGGGGTCAGGATGGAGGCAAGGTTCGGGTCTCACATTCATCTTGCTGAGGAACAACATAACTAGGACCTAATATTTCCCCGACGCTGTCGAATACTTTAAAACAACGAATGGATATCCCGCGGCTTCCCGAGTCTACACGTCGGTGACCCACGTTGACACTGATGTACACTCCGAAGGGCACGGCAAACTTATCCACCATTCACAACTCCGCCCACGCACCGACGAGTTTGTTCCACGGCAGCGACAGCTTTGAGATACGCCCTTCCGAAGAGGAAGAGGTTCCGATCCCGAACCAAGTCATTATCGGCGCCGCCGTGCCCCACGCGATCTTCATCCGCCAGAACGCCCCACCACAACTATTATGTAGGGGACGGGGGACGGGGGACACACGGAATAATATCGCATGGAAAACAAACAGCACGCTGGAGAGATCATGGTGGATGTGTCCGAATCCTCGAGCTATCACACTGAACGTTGTCCTGGCCTCTGCTAACCCTGTGCTGTAGTGGTTTCTACCCTTGCCTTTGTTGAACGCGTCCGCAGGTCGTGACATCTAAACCCTGGAGAACCTCCTCACACACACACCTACCATATGGCGCTGTCTTTTAGCCACGCTATGGCCCAACTCCTTATATCCCTGGGCGGTCACGGTTTGGGGTTGGCTGTGTCAGTCATTCTGCGATTCGCCGAATAGCTCACGGCGCTTCGCGCTTGGTGACGTGCTTGCCTGCTCTGGCGAAAACCCTGCAAATCGCTTCGTGCCGGCTTTTGTGGGGATGCGAGGTCAATGGTCGAACGACCACGGCATACACGGCTAATGTACACCCCTCCCCTAACGACTACGGCATGCACGGCTATGAGTATACCCCTCCACATGTTCTCCCTCACGTTTCGTACAACATCTGGAGCGCTGCCCGGTCGTCATGCTGCGTGTTCCCACAGGGTTCAGCACCAGCGGCTTGTTCATCCACCGTTGAAGCCCCCCCATCCCCGCCAGCGGCACCGCTGCTCACTGCGGCTACACCGCTAGCCATTGCTGCGTATGCCGCTCTTGGGCCGGGGTTTGTGGCCTCGGTGCCGGCGCTCGTGGTCTTCGAAGCCGTACCCTTTCCTTCGCCGCCTAGAGCCAACGCGCCGGCCCTTTGGGTTGCTTTATGGACGTCGGTGTCGGTCTCAGTGTTAGCGCTGCCAACCTTAGCGTTGGTGGCTGCATCGTCCGCTGGTTTGTCGGGCTTGTGCTCCATCGTGTGCCGGCGCCGGTCCGACTGTTCTTCCTGTTCCGCGATCGCCGACAGCAATACAAAAGTCATCGCTACTGAAACTGCCAAACTGGTGCAGCAGCTTATCAGTGACACAGAGGAAAACAGGGCAGGGGCTCGGTTGAGAGTTGTTGTTTGTTGTTGTTGTTTCCTTCACATTAAACTCGTGTCAGTTGCTAATCCCAAAATCTAGTTAAGACTCGGTCCGTGGTCACAAAAATGCTAGAGCCATCAGAAGATCTAAAGAACACACACACTATTAGCAAGAAAAGGGTACACAAGCCGGAGGAGGTACACCTGCAATCCCTGCAGCCTGTTTGCATGCTCACAACTGAACTACACGCCCACACACTACAAATCGACTACAGCAGCAGCATCACCCTCCTTGTCCCGCATNGTTGTTGTTGTTTCCTTCACATTAAACTCGTGTCAGTTGCTAATCCCAAAATCTAGTTAAGACTCGGTCCGTGGTCACAAAAATGCTAGAGCCATCAGAAGATCTAAAGAACACACACACTATTAGCAAGAAAAGGGTACACAAGCCGGAGGAGGTACACCTGCAATCCCTGCAGCCCGTTTGCATGCTCACAACTGAACTACACGCCCACACACTACAAATCGACTACAGCAGCAGCATCACCCTCCTTGTCCCGCATTTGACCAAAATGAATGTCGACTACAGCGTACTGCTGTCTGAAGTGCTGTCTGTACAATAATAACACCATGGTGCATGGTACACAAGCTCGGGGCATGCAGCTGCTGTCTGAAGTGCTGTCAGAATGAGTCCGCGTGCAATGAAGAACACCCAACCAAAGCCATCATTGCATTTGACAATCACCCGAATCTATCCAGATCATCTGTGTTAGGCACAGCAGTGTAAACATCGACACTGACTAGGAATCGTTCCACATTGAAGGGGTCTTCCACGATGCAGGTACACAATTGAGCACCCGGGTTATCTGCGCCATCTCTGCCGCGTCTCTCTACAAAACCAATGCGTCATCACACACACCCAACACCTGTATTCAGGAAAAAAACGGAAAAACAATTGAGAACACAAGAGATGTTTGTCCGTGCGCCACGGTTGGATGCCGTCCGCCTGCTCCGGTTCCGCTGCTCCGGTGCCGCTGCTCCGGTGCCGCTGTGGCCAGTCCTAGCACGACCAA
>CACKRE030000678.1:1961-12623 GCA_902602495.3 Ectocarpus sp. CCAP 1310/34 | reverse complement strand
CCCCCCCCCCCCCCCCCCCCCCCTCGCTATGGGTCATGCCTGCGCAAAACCTTGCCGAGGCAGCGAGGGGAAGATGTCAGCGGCGGAAATTTACCTGTTTTGGCTGGCAGCTGTGCTGTGCAGGGATGAGTCCAGCCAGAAATCGAACTCAGCATCGGGATTTGATTTCAACCAGCGGTGGCTATAGCTAAATCGAGCGAATTGAGCAACGCCCTACATACGCAAATACAGAAAACCGAGGCTTCGTCGGGAAAGATTCACTTCTTCAACTTTGAGCAATAATTGTACTCAGTTTTGCCAACCTTTAGAGGGGTATCGCCGGCAGCAAGAAGGCGCCACTTTCAAGGACCACTCTACTACTGACTTACGTAGCAGGTGCGAGACAGTCCACCCTATTTAGTAGATGTACATGTTTTTACACGGGCGAGGGTATCAAACTCAACCGCGACTCCCCTTGTATACTTTACCTTTTCGTGGGGTCTTTCCTTGCCCGCGCACTGTGCTGAGCTACATTCCGCTAATCAGCTTTTTCGGCTGTTAGGCTGCTTGCTCTGCCTTTTTACCTGACGCTGCCCCGCTTTACTGCATGAGGAGCGATCTTATGCATCAGCGAAGGCAGTGTGCGGACGAGACGACTACATGGCATCGGCGGGGGGAGGCGTAATTCTCTCTGTGTTATAAGTGCAAAGTTGACACTAACAGACGAAACACGAAAAGCGGAGAACGAAGGCTTGTTGCGGAGGAACAGAACAAAACCACAACACCACCGCCGATGTTCATGTTCACGAATGAATGACCCGAGTCCCATGTTAGAGGCACCATCAGGACAACAAATCCTAGGCTCGGGTACAAGGGAAAGCGGAACATGCATGGTCCACCTTTTGACATAGTCTACGCACAAACTCTGTTCCTACCTGAGCCAACACTGCCATCGAAGGTTGCATGGGTGCATAGGTAGGTAGGAGACTCACCATTCAGGGCAAAATGACTCGGAAATATGCCCGTGGAACGCTCTCGCGCTCGTGTTCCCCCCCCCTTCTGCTCTCTCTCTCGCTCTCTGTTTGTTGCGCACTGTTGTTGTTGCTGCCATGTGGTTGTGTTCTGTCTAATGGCTTGGCGCCTGGCCTGCCAAAACTGAAAAAAACTGCGAGAGAATCCGCTTTGTGTCTCTTCGGCGATAGGCATGATTCCGCCGCATCATCACACGAAACTGCCAGGGGCCAGAGAGGAGACCATGCAATCCGTTACGTTTGTTCGGCTCCATCTCTCCGCGATGAACTGTTGCAACCTACCAGCAGGAGCTAGCTGCTGCTTTTCCGCGTAGGGGGTGCCTGTAACCACGCGTGGCAACTGCTGGCGCTGGCCGTTTTGTCGGAGCGACCGAGAGAGCATTTGATATCACCGGTCAATTTACCGCTCCAGCAGCTGAAAACTGCTGCAGTTTCTGCGCAATTGCGTGTTGAACGTTGCCGAGTTACATGCATAACGGAGGCCGACGTATGAATACTGGGCGATTTAGCCAGGCGGACAATAATGCCACACGTAGTCATGGCGAGTACATATCGTCCCGGGTACTACAGCAGGAGACTGAAGGTGAGAGAGGACAACAAACGCTTTGCTTAACTTTCTTAGGAATAGTCTAATTATCCCCGTGGTGTATGCAGGCTGGTGGTCGGTTGATGCCTATTCCGTTTCTCATCGATTTTCTCTGGTACTTGTCGCGCACCTGCCGCTGCAAAAGTGCAGCCGGAGAACCACGTCTCGAAGCGTATCAACAGCGGCCATGAGCACGGTCTTTGTGGGCACGGTTGGCTCGCCTGCAGCGTGCGAGTCTTCACTTCCTTTTCAGGGCCACACGAACAACTGATTCGAATCGGTTTCGCTCCCCATGCCCACCGGTCTTGCCACTCTTTGGTCCGAACCACTGATCATTCTGATGGTTGCTCACTAGGTTCTGCCTTGAACGGCCTCTCTTGTTTTTTTTCTGAACTGATGCGTACAGCAGCTTAGGGCTGCCTGCACAGAAGCCTGGAGATTCAGCCCATCGCACCTGGTTGCCCTCAAGTAGTGTGAGGCCGGGCAAAATGTATACCACGATCGGTTGTTGCGAGACACATATTCTGCAGTTTCGCGCAAGTGGGAAACCAACAGTACTGCTGTGTTGGTACTTTCGTAAATGCCTCTAAATGCCTTGAACAACGTCGTAACAGCAGTCACTACGTCTGTCTGTGCATGATCATCGCTTCAGCGCCGACACCAGCGCTAAAATCATCGGCATCGTCACCATCATCGGCAAGCGCCTATCTTTGCCTAGATGCCCTAGAGTTGTCCTCAACGACCACAACAACGAGGACAACTACTGTTTCACCTCAACCGTCGAACTGCAGATGGTATCCCTTCAAGTTTGCGTCGCTTGCCGAAGCTCTCGACACTACCACATCTGCATCCCGTGGGGAGTCCCGGGATGGATATGGGCCCCCGCGATAGGTCGTCACCGTGTTTCTAGGGTCGTCGAGAGGTGCGCGATATCCTCGCGCTCGAGGTCCAGCACCATTGCAGTCCGATCCATCCCCTCTCTGAAAGTACGCGGCTTGACATGGGGTTTGTGACCACCGGTGACATTTTCCTCGAGGAAAAACAAGCTCGTCGCCGGGCTCGAGAGCCTGGTTTTCGGAGACCACTTCAATGACGACATCACTGAGGTCGTGTGGCTGCGGGTGTTGATTCGCCTGGCGTTCGGTAGAGGGTTCAATCAGCCTGTGGCCAACGCGTCCCTGAGGCAACTGACGTTCGGAGACTGGTTCAACCGCTCGCTTGACGGGACCACGTGGTCGGGATCGCTGCAACAGTTGAGCTTCGGCGATTTGTTTAACAAGCTGATCCGGAATGTAGCATGGCCGCCTTCGCTGCGGCAGCTATCCTTGGGGTTCTGCTTCGACCGGCCTATCGCCGACGTAGCGTGGCCAGCCTCGCTGCAGGATATTTTTTTCGGGCACAACTTCAACCGTCCGATCCATGACGTATCATGGCCGGCGTCGCTGCGACGCCTCTCGTTTGGGTACTCTTTCAACCACCCCGTGAAAGCCGTACTATGGCCAACATCTGTGCAAGAGATACGTTTCGGTATCTGCTTCAACCAGCCGATCCGCATGGCTGCGTGGCCTGGGTCCCTTCGACGGCTCACCTTTGGCCGCAACTTTCAGCAGCAGCGCATGGACCAAGTCGAGTGGCCGGCCTCGCTGGAGCAGCTTACCATAGCCCGCCGGCCCAATGATCCCCTGCCAGCTTGGTCAGGAGTGCGCATATTTCGCGTGTGGGAGGATTGGTGGTAGCACCGGGGGGGGGGTATGCTCAATCTTTTGCATACCGTAATTGAAAGACCATTGACCACCCGTCTCTGCAGGACGGAGCAAAGGGTGATGTACCAGGGACGTGCGTATTCCACCAATTTTTGGATTTGTGCACGCAAGCATGTACATTAGTTTGTAGGCATCCATTTGAGTGAGATATGTATCTATCATCGCGGATGGTTCAAACCCTGGTGCTGGAGTGTGCAACCTGCATATCATTTGTGTGTTTTGGGGTCACTCAAGCGATGCTTCACACCCTCTCTGTTCGAATATATGCAGTTTTTAGCGATCATCGAAGAAACTGTATGGACTGTACAGATTCGTTCATTCAATCCCGATGCGATGTCTCAGGGTGTGATATTCTATGTTCAACACGTTTTTTGTCTCATATCTATGTGTACATCGTACCCAATTTTTTTTGTGTTTTTGATGTGATATTTTCTCATGTGTCTTGAGTTGTTTTTAGCCAACTCTACGAACTTTCAGATTACGGTTGTTACATTGACAATACCCGGGGATCCCGTTTCCAAGAACATACGCCGGCTGATGACTGCAGCAGCTTTACTCCGTTATTGAAGTTATTCGGTTCGGCGGGGAGGAATCACGTACTGTATGCCCCATACCATGGGCGTACCTTGCTACTCTACTGGACAAAGTATGTATGCATTCGACTCCATTATGTAATCGTCGTACTTTAGTTTGAGCTCCACGAGATTCAGACCAGCGTGGTGTCGATGGTGTTTCCAGATGGTGTTTCCATACCGTGCTACGGTATAGAGCCGTGTAGCTTCAATATAGTTAGGGCGGGTAAAGGCTTTTGAGAGGTCGGGCAAGATTTTGATTGGTGACAGAATAGGTGGGCTGGGAACGATTTTGCGAGCCCGATGTATCGATTGCGGCCGAAGTCCGTCACGACTCTCAGGAAGAATAGAATAAAATGTGGTGGTTCGCTAGCGTCATTACTACGTTTGTGTACAACTTGCGTGCATGTACCGTTGTTTCCTCGTCCGGCATGCCATTTTTGGTAAAAGCGGTTTCCTTGCAGACCCCTCGCAAATAGCCAGATGCACGGTTACGGATGACGCTTTCTTATAACTGAATATTTTCAGTGATGTGCTTCTTGATATGTAGGATATCCCGAAACCAAAGCGTGTTCTGTTTTTGCACGTGCACATGGTTGCTGTGACGAGTTGTGATCAATTACGCGTTTTGCAGGAATTCCATCGTTTGGAAGGATGTCGATACGCGAGAAACAATACGGTGCATGACAACGTTTGACTCCCGTGTAGGTAGTTTTCATCTTTCGATGTGCGTGACATTGAGACCACCCTTGCTGGATATCACCGGATTAGCCGGCGACATGAAGCTTTCTGGGAAACCAGGATGATACCAAAAAGTTGTTGATCAGCGGAAGACCGGTCGGGTCCTCCACCTGTGCTTGATCGACAATCAACTTGCGTTCTGGCAGGCAACTTGCGTCACACAAGAAAAGTTCGAATGTCCAGCTGAGAAGGAGGGTGCGGGGGCAGCTAACTTGTTTGCCCAAGACGAGGGAAACGAAGCGGACACTGGCATATCTCCCCTTTGGCACCCGATCTAGGCATACCGCAACAACCATCCTATACAACGGAGGACACATGTGGTTCCTTGGTTTAGGCTCCCCCACCCAGAAGACCTTGACAATGCTGCTACGCTTAAGAACCGGAACGTTCGGCGGCTGCAATCTTGCGAACACAGAGAGGACGGCCGCTGCTCTCTGGATGACTTCGGTTGAGCTGTAGGGTGGAGAAAGAATATAATTAATACCAAGAACATTTGCACAATGTCATGCTTGATTGATCGGTCGGTGTTGCACCGGTGACGGTGTGTCTCGAAAAAACACCGAATGTGACAACTCCAGCTTTGATCCAACCGCGAATAGACTAGTTGCTGTGGAAGAAATCACACATTGTGACATGCCCGAAGCGTTCTGCCGAGTTGGGGTGGCGCGAATTGTGCGTGCCTGATGCGCAGGCCATAAAACAGCACCAGTCCAGGTTGTCAATCCGCCCACCTGACATGTGTATCTGTAGCGCACCGCACATGAAGAACCGGTTAGTCAGATTGTTTCTTGACAACATAAAAGTTATTGAACGACAAGAAGACTGACCCCGCCGACGAAAAAACTATGACGTCCGGGACGCCAAGTCCGGGCAAAGAAACACGCCCCCGCGACCCTCTAGCGGAGAAGTTCGATACCGAAGACTTCCGGCCCCGGTGTTGGAGAACAGCAACGCTTGTACCCTCAAAATTGGTTAGGAAGCACTGGTCGGAGGCGTTCGATTCGGAGGGAGTACATTCACACAATGTCAAAGGCAGCTGTATGCTTCCGAAGCCATTCGTGGATTAGATTACATGTCACGACCGTGCAGAGTGCTGCGTTAAACTCCCAGCGCAGCAGAGTTGTCACGCGAAAGAGCATTATCTCTAAACGACAGACGGGTTTCTGATGGTGTACGTGACGACAAGATTGAGAAGTTGGGACGGTTGCCGTTGGGACTACGAAGAAATATAACCTTCTGTGGTGACAATCTTGATTGTCTTCGTCTTGCAGACATCGCCTGGGGGTCGAATGCCTTCGGGCCTTGCTAAATTATGGCATCTTCCTCATCGACATGGCCTTGACGGAGATCAGGCCATTCCTGTCCCAAGAAGAGGGTTCCTTCAACAAGGTGTAACCTTGGGTGAGTAGTGCTAGGCGCTGCAAATGAGCATGGGACGCAGCTCGCAGGGTGGATGGACGACGTAGGCTACTGCTGCTGTAGGTGCGTCAACGTAGCGTCGACCGCTGACGTCTGTCAGCTTTGGGCGCGGGTGTCCCGTGTGTGAGCAATTGGCAGATGGCGGGGTGTGGACTTGTATTACATCACGCGGGAAGTAACCTACCTTACTGCTCCCTTTCCCATCTTGCTTTGCCTCTTCTATCCCTTGCCCGTTGACGCCTACGCCATCATCACTGCTTGTACTTCTTGGCTGAAGGTATTTATGCCTGCCTTGAAAGATATCAAGTTAGTTTACATAGCACTATCAAGAACAGACGGTGGCATCTCCCTGAAAACCCTCTTCAGCAAGCGAGTCGACCGAGGCGTGAAGATGAAAGAAGGAGTTACATAACCCAATCGACTTAAAAAATCTGATTGCGACTAAATAAGAGATTGTTCCCCCAGCTGCCCGGGGTAGGAGAACGAGCTGCTCAACAAACCCTGCCGCGCCGCCACATCAACACCACCGTCGACGTTGAGTCTACGGACTTGGTCCAAATCTCCAAACCACAACCCAGGCCGTGCTCGATTTGAAGATGGGCTAGGAATTCGAGTGGATCTGGCAAAATACAACCAAGTACCTCTGTAGACTCAGGGTAATCAACCATGTACAACTACGCTTATAACGCTAAATACGCTTATACTTTATATTATATACTTTATAGACTACACTAGCAAGTGCTATTTTTCCCCATTACAACACTGAGCGCGCAATATATATATACTGTCGAGGTAACAGCACTGTCACTGCAGTCGCTGTACAGCTATTCCTTCAGCTTTAGATACAAAGTAGCTGGCATGTGATGCGAGGTTAGGTAGGCAAACACACAGAGTGATCTTCACACAGTCGACCCCGCTTTAAGGACGCACATGGTTTTTCCCGAAAAAGAGCGTCTTCAAAGCGGGGTTGCGTCCTTCAAAATTTCAGGGGACGATAGCTCACCATACCCGGGGTCAATGAAGGCATGCTATACCTCAAACTACGCGTCTTTTGATAAGGAAGGGTGTGGTACGAAAAGTCAACATCGCCGAGACGAATGGCAACCGCTTGTTGACGTCGAACATATTTACTATACTTAACATGAGATGTACAGCAATCGGGGACGTCTTGAACACAACTACATACAGTACACAAGTTTGGCCAACTAATGTACTGCTTCGCTGGCAGCGGAAGAAGGAGGAATGTCCAAGTAGAAATATATTTATCTCATTCTCGTGAAACACAAAAAACACGAGCGTATTTCAGCGTCGCACCGAGGAACACCAGTACATATAACTGTCCCGGCGGAGACCAAGCTACCCTGACGGCTTTTCCCTCCACATATCGCGAAGATTTCCCTGAACCTCCCCCCGCGGCTTGGCTCTACGGCTCTGTTGAGTTTCACGAGTAAACGAATGAAAGGTCTTCGAAAGGAGGTACTGCATCTCACGGTACTCGCCACCCCTTCCCTTCGCGTACAAATAGGATCGAACGTCCTCCAAGCAAGAGATAACCTCGCCCTCGGTGAGGGACGAGGTTATGCACGACTCCGGCCTGCCGCCGCCGTCACCCTCTTCGCTCGATACGTCGTCGTCCACTTCTAAGCCGGCGAGATTTCTCTCTACTGCCTGCAGTTCCAACTCCACCTCCTCTTCTAACACCTTGGGGTCGTCCTCTACCGTAAGCCACGTCTTGACCGCCGTTCGGACTTCCTGCTCTGTGAGGTCTGTGCCCTTCTCGACAAACAAATTGTCCGTCAACACTCGCGGCATGGACCTATAGTCCGTTACGCTAGCTGGCATCGAATTTTTTGAGACCATGTCACAAAGGCCGTCGATGATTGCCGCGTCGTCCTTGTCCTCTCGGTCAAGCCGCGTGTCTATGCCCTTGAAAATGTTGCAGTGCTCCATGGGAAGGTTGCCAGCCTTGAGCCAGCACCTGATGAGCGTCTGATTGTCGAAGCTACGCCACTTCTGGGAACAGATGTCCGTGACGTCCAGCATTGTCGCCTGTCTGCATCGCTGAGGCCCCGGCACCCTCTGCCGAAACGAAACATAGGGACGGATGAAAGGGCTAATCTTAAGACCAGCTCGACAAAAAAGTTCAAAGAACACCATTTTCAGAGCCTTCGCAAAACCTGCGACGACGGTAACAAAGCGCCCCTAAACTGTAGTTTTGAATCCACCTTTGGATTTTTCGTGCACGGACAGTGTCCCAGTCCTCGATGAGGTCTGTCAGCCTTGCCACCATCTCGGTCGTGTACTGGCACTTGAGTACAAACAAGATGCCCAGGTCCATGGGCTGGTAGACAGAGGTGATGTTCGGAGGCAAGAAGATGATGTTGATTGGCCCCAAGCCTAGTGCTGCTGGATTAGCACGGCTGACCCGGTTGACAAACGTGGAGAGATGGTCAAGACGTTTTATTGGTTGCCTTCGTGGACACAACCCACGGAAGAGAGTGAGCACCAGGATGCATCACAAACATCGAGGCACTCGTATAACAGCCGCCNGCCTTCGCAAAACCTGCGACGACGGTAACAAAGCGCCCCTAAACTGTAGTTTTGAATCCACCTTTGGATTTTTCGTGCACGGACAGTGTCCCAGTCCTCGATGAGGTCTGTCAGCCTTGCCACCATCTCGGTCGTGTACTGGCACTTGAGTACAAACAAGATGCCCAGGTCCATGGGCTGGTAGACAGAGGTGATGTTCGGAGGCAAGAAGATGATGTTGATTGGCCCCAAGCCTAGTGCTGCTGGATTAGCACGGCTGACCCGGTTGACAAACGTGGAGAGATGGTCAAGACGTTTTATTGGTTGCCTTCGTGGACACAACCCACGGAAGAGAGTGAGCACCAGGATGCATCACAAACATCGAGGCACTCGTATAACAGCCGCCAGAAATTCCTCGTAGTAAAGACGCATTCGGAACTCGGAACACGCGACAGCGGAACACGTGACAACTTGTCAAAGATATGATCGGAGATACCCCGAAGATCCAAGAACGAGTAACAGCCACTACTTGCGCAATTGCATCTAGCTCAAAACCACACATGAGTATCACCACAGTAGCCTTCGTAAGGATGGCATAATCCACCTCACGAACAGATGGTGACGATCTGCGGGTCGTTGCTTTTGATCTTGTGGCCGTGGCAGTTGTCCCATAAGAGGGCCACCTTCGTGGAGGTCTTGCCTTTGACGAAGGGGACAAACACTTCGTCAAACCACCGCTGGCAAATGGCTGCGTCGAGCCAGGCACTCTCCTGGGCGAGGTAGGGACATGGCGGTTTGCGGACGTGGCGGAGAACCACCGGTTTTTTCGACGTGCTGATGACGGCCAACGGCACCATCAGAGATCCGGTCGTATCGCAGCAGGCGACCACCGTGCACCGATCCTTGGCCTTCATGGTCTTCGAACGCGGCGCGGTTTTGCTGTTGACGCCGGCGGCGCCCCCCCCCTTCGTGACGTATGTACCTCTCCGGAAGCAGCGGAAGAAAAGTCCCGTCTCATGAACCAGGAGATACTCGGTTATCATACATTCCGCCCGGCCCCCTGGTTGTTTGTTGTGTTGCTGTTGGTTGTTATCGTCATACTTCTAGTATTATACCATAGTTGTGTTGTCTCTATGGTATATGACTATATACCATACATAGTGCTGTCTTCACATTTTAAACCGTTCCGATCTCTCTCTACCCAGTACCTTCGTATGTCCGTACAGAACCGGCCCGTACTTAAGAACCTCTTTTTTGGAGCGAGGCTCGCTTCTTGTTGGCTGCCCCAAGCCGAGCACAAGTTCTTATTTGCCAGGTTCTTATTTCGTCGTCCAGTTGTCTCCAGAAACGGTGTTCTTGTTCTTATTTCATCATCGATTGCTCAATTGGTGCACTACTCAACTGCACTCGACGCAGAGTTTCATACCCGCAAACACCCCCCCATGGGGCAACTGTCAACCGTCTTGGTCCACAAGAGTGACGTTGGGGGTGCGTACCCTTCCCGCCCTACTGACGCTCTCAAGCAAAACCCATGAGCCTACTGCGGCGTCCGGATCTCCGCTGTACTTGTCTAAGGGCAGCTTCATATTGCGCGTACTGTGGTCTACTTCCAGCTGCACACAGTAGTCGTACAGGTGGCGCTGCGGAGATTGCTGAATGATCAACCCACCGATCCACCCCATGCCCAGCCGAACAAACACTCCACGTTGCAAAAGCAATCTGTCAAGAGCAGCGGGGGTAGATTCTTGAAGGCGAAAGCCCGCCGGGATCTCCATTCCCTGCGTCTCGTCCTCCGGGTCGTCTGGGTCCATGCTGTCGTCCTCGTCCAAAAGAGCTAGCTCGTCGGTCTGGGATTGAGACATGTCTGCGACGAAGGGTACCGTGAAACACGAGAAGGAACGTACGGGTGTCATCGCCGTTACTCAACTGAAGTGAACACACCATTTGTTCGTAGACGTGACGCGGAAACAGAATATCAGCAATATCCCAAACAGCACAAGAAAAGATGAACAAAAAGGACAATGAATTAACTGTAGTCTATG